>JAHKKF010500061.1:0-13961 GCA_019740295.1 Labeo calbasu
ACTCATATGCAACTATTACAGAAGTTTTAAATGCTCACTGATGCTCCAGAAAGAAAAAACATGCATTAAAAGGCAGGGGTGAAAACTTTTGAACAGAATGGAGATGTGTACTTTTTTTTATTTTGCCTAAATATCATATTTTTTCATTTAGTACTGCCCTTCAGAGGCTACAGAAGATACATGTTACATGTTTAACAGAAGACACAATAAGTTAAATGTACCCTGATCTTTAAATTCCAAAAGTTTTCACCCCCCGACTCTTAATGCATGGTTTTTACTTCTGGAGCATCAGTGAGCATTTAAACCTTCTGTAATAGCTGCATATGAGTCCCTCAGTTGTCCTCAGTGTGAAAGGATGGATCTCAAAATCATAGTTATTGTTAGAGAGGGTTCAAATACACCAAAATGCTGGAAAACCAAAGAATTTGTGGGACTTGAAGGATTTATTCTGAAGAACAACAGGCAGTTTAACTGTTTAGGACAAACAAGGGACTCATGAACAACTATCACTAAACCAAAAAAACATAGCTGTGGATCATTCAGGTAACAACACAGTATTAAGAATCAAGCATATGTAAACTTTTGGACGCGGCCATTTTTTTAAAATAAATTTAGCTATTATTAACATCTTTTAAGTGAAATATCTTATTTAGGTCAGTACTAAATAAACAATAACATGCAAACTTTTGACCTCAACTGTACGTCACAGTTTGGTCGGTTACTCAGATACACGGCCATATTGGATATACTCGGATGTAAACAACAGCATCTAAATCATATAGAGAAGGACTTAGTAAGGAGGAAAAAGAGCAATATTTTGACAAACTAAAGTTATTAGGTAGTAAAGATACATGCGAGTAGTATTAAGATATTAGCCTAATATTTAACATCTCGACTGAAAATGATAAGAACAAACACAAAAACAAAAAGATTTTTGCCCTGGAAATCCTGGTTCAGTTTGGCCATCCACAAATGCCTTTTTTGCACTCTTCTACTGATTTGTTATAACTTTTGGCAGTCTATAGTACTCCAAATTTTTTTCCTAGTCCCATTTTCAGCATCAATAATCAGCAAAATAAGCGAGTTTCGTTCGGTTCAGTGGCATTGTTTACGTTCAGTGGCGCCAACGCACAATCAATGCAAATGTGGAATCAGATTGTTACATGTTGTTATTTACAACATTTATTTGTTGTTTAATTTACTTGATGTACTGAAATAAAACAAATCTGGAATAAAAATAAATATAAATTATTTAATATAAATAGACAAAAATACAAAAAACCCAGAAATGAATAAAATGGGCAAAACAAGATTACTAAAACATTTAAGTAAAATTAAAATGAAAACAAATCCATTATTATTAAAAACTATAATAGTATCTCAATGACATTAAATAACACATCTCTTAAAATAAGCAGATGGGCATTTGCAAGTCCTCTGCACACCCGCCTCACTCCTGTGTTGTTGGTTACTAAGCAACTTACGCGCGCCACATAAGCTGCGTCATTTCCTGTATAGGGACGCGTTGGAGCGAGCCAGTTCAGTCGATCCCCTCCGACAGCTGAAGGCTAGACGACGAAGACAGTCAATCCCCTTGTCGTTTTATTTTGTTTCTTTGCGCTCTTAAGCAACGAATAACTTTTCAACTTGTTTGATTTCCTCTCTGTGGAATACACCTGCCGCACTTTCCAGAGGACTAAAGCGCGTTTCAACTTTCTGATTTGAGCGTGTCAAAGGATAACAACTTTGCGTTTTAGTTTGGGTGCCATATCCTCCAAATACGGGAAGAGTGGATTAGAAGTGAACGCTGAACGGGTGCTCTACTTTAAAAACTAATCAGCGGGGAGGCATTCGTATGATTATGGTGCTTGTAAAGCTTTGGCTTTCTGGGCAAAGATCCTACACTCCCTCATAAGGGATTCACTATTAACGACAGGGATATTGGAGAAGACGCGCTGGCTACTTGACCCTTTTTTCGCGAGCACAAGACGCACCGGAGCGCACAGCTTTCTGTCGGTGTTATTTGGAAGGTGCACTTTCCTGTCTAATATAGGGCTTTTTACTTTACGTTTTTAGGTTCTTTCTGAATTTCTGGCTATCACAGTTGTCGGTTTTCCAGCTAAATTCTACATTTCATATTCCTATCAATTTAAAATGCTATGATGGGATCTTATTTTATTGGCTGTATTATTAAATTCATAATCGTATGTCAATAAATCATGTAGTGTTAATATTCCAACCTATCTTGAGCTATTCCATCTGTTTGTCACTGTAAACTATCGATGTAATATTACTAATACTAATATATATACCTGAATTAATAGGCCTAAATAAACAAATAAAATTTAAAAACGTAATACTGTTTAATAACTACACAACATAAAATGTGAAACAACCAAATAGACAAAATAAATAAAATTAAACGTAAAAATTAAATAAAAGTATGCCATGGTTTACCCAGTGAATTCTCTGAATTACTGAATAAATTATTATTATTATTATTATTATTTTAATTTTTAAAAACATTACCTTAACAGTAGAAGTATTGCCTTGTATAAATTATAACAAACAAACATTTAAAATGTAACTAGACTACGTTTTATTTACTTTTTTCAGTATTTTATCGAGGTAAATATTTCTTAAATTATATATATAATATTTTTTTTTACATTGCAGTTAACTGTTTAACAGTTCTTTAATTTACTGTAGCATTTGAAATTGAAATTATTATCCCTTTTTTTTACAGCATGCCTGAAGTGTTTAATTTCCCAACTTTTTATTTATTATTTTTGGCCTAATTAAATGTATGTGTTTGGTTTTGTAGGTCCTCTGTGACCCGTTTGGTGTAATGTTAATTATGACAGTGAACATGAAGGCATCGCAGTGCCATGCGCCGCTCCGCAGGCTCCTGTAGACTCGGTTCCGGTGCTACTGCAATGCTCGCCGGTCCCCTCCGCTTCCGCGTGGCTCTGTGATCCAGGCAAAAGGGCGCGAGGATGAGCACAGACCTGGAGCGCCTGTCGCTCAACTCTTCCTCGGGCAACTCCGTGGCGTCTAGCGCGCGTACCCTTTCCGCCAACGTGAAGAAGCTTCACAACGCGCTCAACCTGCTGCTCAGCGACCTCGAGAGAGAGCAGTTCATCCACTGCCTTAACGTGTACCACTCCAAGCGCAATGTGTACGATCTGGTCCAGACGCTTAAAGTCATACTGAACGTCCCGAGCAAGCGTCAGCTCCTGCCCATGTTGCGGCTGGTCATCCCGCGCTCGGATCAGCTTCTGTTCGATCAGTACACATCAGAGGGGCTCTACTTGAAATCCGATGTTCTTGCGCGCAATGGAGACCCAGACGGTTCCCACGAGGCTGCTAATTCGAGTCCAACACACGGGGCTCACTTCTCGCCTCCTTCCGCGTCTCAAGCCGCTCTGCGCGGGTCTCCTGACACTATCAGCACCAGCAGCGATGGGACAGCGACTCTTATTCCTCTACTGGGAAGAAATTTCTTACCGGAGCCCCCAGGAGAGATCCGACAGGTGACCCTCAAGCGTCACAAGAGCAACGAGGGGTTGGGATTTAGCATCCGCGGAGGCTCCGAGCATGGAGTTGGGATATATGTGTCACTGGTGGAACCGGGATCACTGGCTGAAAAGGAGGGTCTGAGAATAGGAGATCAGATAATGAAAGTTAACGACAAAGTGTTCGACCGGGTCACACATGCTGATGCAGTTAAGGTAAGGTATATTTGTGAAAAATAAGATTTTTTTATGTTTTTTTTTTTTTTAATAAGTCTCTTGCTCACCAAACCTTAATTTATTTGATCCAAAGTACAACAGTACATTTAAAAAATATTTTTTTACTATTTAAAATAAGTTTTCTATTTGAATATATGTTAAAATGTAATTTATTCCTGTGTTTTCAAAGCTGAATTTTTAGCATCATTACTCCAGTCACATGATCCTTCAAAAATCATTCTAATATTCTGATTTGCTGCTCAAAAATATTATTGTTATTATTATGTTAAAAACAGCTGAGTAGAATTTTATTAAGTTTTTTTTTTGATGAATAATTCAGCATTTACAGCAAAAACAGCATTTATCTGAAATAGAAATCTTTGTTAACATTATAAATGTCTTTATCCTCACTTTTGATCAGTTTAAAGTAACCTTGCTAAATAAAAGTATTAATTTCTATAATTTCTTTACCAAAAAACAAAATACTGACTCCAAGCTTTTGAATGGTATAGTGTATAATATTAGAAAAGCTTTTTATTTCAGATAAATGCTGAACTTTGAATCTTTCCATTCATAAAAGAATCATGAAAAAAATTACTCAACTGTTTCAAATATTATTATTAATAATAAAGATCAATATATTTGAATGATTTCTAAAGAATCATGTGACACTAAACACTAGAGTAATGATGCTGAAAATTTAGGTTTGATCACAGGAATAAATTACATATTAAAAAATATACTCTGTTTTTTTAAATAGTAAAAATAATTCAAAATTGTGCTGTTTTTGCTGTACTTTGGATAAAATAAATGCAGGCTTGGTGAGCAGAAAAGATTTCTTTAAAAAAACATTAAAAATCGTATATTGTTCCAAAACCTTTGACTGGTAGTGTGTATATAATAATGAAGTGACTTTGATTAAATATTGCTTAAATATGTGTGAATTTAAACTAATTCCCACATGCTGTTGTTGTGGATATTTTGGGAACCAGTATTTCTGCCTTTCCTTTTTTAAAAACTAAATATTGCTTGCACTCACAGATTTTATAGCCATGTTTAGATCACCTGATTCTGGCCAGTCATTTGAACACAGGGAACAGACTGCACTCCTTCATCTTGATTGATTATTAATGCAAGACAAGCAGCTGAAAGTGTCCCTTGAAGGACCAGAATGATAAATGCTCACTTTTATTGAGATATTAGCCAAGAAGGCCTGTGCAAATGTTGATGTTATTGATCGTGTGTATGGATTAGCTATAGTTAAATGATTGAAGTGGCTTGTTGATTTTGTATCAAGCACACTTGCTGTCACATGAAGGTTGCTAGACATACTCAGTATTTGTGCCTTTAAAAAAAAGAGCTGACTTTGCCTAACCCGTCACATATTGTGATGCAACTATAATCATAATTTCTACATAGCAATTGCAAGGTTTTGAACCTTGCATGTATTGTTACTGAGATTATGGCTGCTGTCCATGGTGCTGAAATCAGCTATTTGTTCTAGATTGCATTATGTTCAGGAAAGTTTTTTTCTTTTTCACAGGAATCATATAGTTTGTCAGTTGTATTAAGACCACTGACATTGGCGCACCTTTCCAGAGAAACTCTAGGTGCCATTTCTAAAAGGGCAATTTTCTGAAGTACCCATTAGTGTCTACTAGAAATCTAAACATTACCAATAATAAGGAATAAGTTTTGATGCACTTGAAATGCACATTCAAGTCCCTTAAGTGCACTATGAGGCATCTTCAAAAA
Organism: Labeo calbasu; assembly: GCA_019740295.1. Lineage (NCBI taxonomy): Eukaryota > Metazoa > Chordata > Actinopteri > Cypriniformes > Cyprinidae > Labeo > Labeo calbasu. Next base: position 5,487 of record JAHKKF010500061.1, read on the forward strand.
GTGCTTCGACTTTCTCTAAAGACTTCCACCAGTACGACAATCTGAGGAACCTCAAATGAGGCCTTCATTTTAGGATTTTACAGTGATCATATTTCTAACGTCATTACAAAACATGAAAGCATCTGAAAGTAAAGATAAGGCATATCCGAGCACATTTCAGAGTACTGGCGCATAGCTAGAAGCTTCTTTCCACTGATACTGCTTGTTTGACTCTCTCGTATCCCCGTGTTTGGGAATCTCTGTAGAGTTGTGTGCCAAGAGAAAATTAACATGAACAGTTTACTGCGTTTCTGTATCATTGTTTCCCTCCTTCGCCAGGGGGAAAACGGGCTCAATTGAGCAGCAGGGTATAAATTCCTGCCACACTGCCTTTCTTAAACAGAAGCTGGCAGAGGGGGGAGGCCGCTTCCTCCCAGTTAATCATATTGATCTGCATGAGTAAATGGACGAGCCTCTCCCCCAGGCTGAACATGACCTTCCGCTTGTCTTGATGCTCTTGTTCTCATGTAATGCAGACATAGCCTGGGTAAAGACACAAGAACTGTTGAGCAGCCAGAACGGAGAGAGGTAGATGGGGGTTTTGCTAGGTGCAGATAATTTTGGTACAGTGTACTTTTGATGGGTGCCTTCATATGCTCCCTGAATGCTAGCAGGCAGAGTTATCTTGCATTTTTCCTAGCAGAAGGAGGAACATCTATTTTAGTTACAGTGAGGATTTCCTCTGGGCTCTTTTGACCTTTGTGATGTGTAAATGAACCCTGAAAGTTATTCGTTTTACTTTTTCTTTTTCTTTCCTGGATTATTTTGGTGTTTCTTTAAGTTTTCACACATAAACACTAAAATAATACACCTTTTTTCTACAAGTCGTGACACGTTCCCATGCATCTAAAATTCTAGCTGGTGAAACTCATGGTAAAAGTAACACAGTATCTGTGTCAGAATTTGCATACTTTCTTAAGTAGATACTTCTTTTGAATAAGTAATTGTTTTGCGACCAACAAAAAGGTTCTCTATACAGATGAAGTCAAAAGTTTACAAACACCTTGTGTAGTCTGCAAAATGTTAATTATTTTAACAAAATAAGAGGGATCATGCAAAATGCATGTTATTTAGCCTGAATAAGATATTTCACATAAAAGATGTTTACATATAGTAAACTTTTTCAGCATTTTTGTGTACATGAACCCTTTCCAACATTGACTCTATAAATAATAAATGCAGCTTCTGTAGCTTCTGAAGGGCAGTACTAAATGGGAAAAAATATGATATTTAGGCAAAATAAGAAAAATGTACACATCTTCATTCTGTTCAAAAGTTTTCACCCCCCGGTGAAAATGCATTGTTTTTTCCTTCTGGAGCATCAGTGTTTGAACTGTCTGTAATAGTTGCATATGAGTCCCTCAGTTGCCCTCAGTGTGAAAAGATGGATCTCAAAATCATACAGTTATTGTTGGAAAGGGATCAAATACACAAAAATGCTGAAAAACCAAAGAATTTCTGAGACCTGAAGGATTTTTCTGAAGAACAGCAGGCAGTTCAACTGTTCAGGACAAACCAGGGACAAAAAAAACATTCAGGTGGATCATTCAGGTAACAACACAGTATTAAGAATCAAGTGTAAACTTATGAACTGGGACACTTTTATAAATTCAACTATTATTTTCTCTTGTAGACTATATGTAAACATCATCTTATTCAGGGCAGTACTAAATAAATATGAACAGGCATTTTGTATGATCACTCCTATTTGGGTAAAATAAGTAACATTTTGCAGATTCTGCAAGGTGTATGTAAACTTTTGAATGTAGTCCTGACATACAACATATGCATGTTTGGAGGCAGCTACTGTACCTGAAAGCAAAAGAACCGTGAGATTCAGCACAATCACAGCCATCATCAGAACTAACTGGAGCAACATTTTGGACCAGTGAGTTTTCAGAATAGGTGTAGAGATCCAGTCCAGTGCAGAAATCGCTTGTTGTGACTGGTTAGTCGGCCTGATGGTTAGAGAGTCGGGCTTGTAACCCAAAGGTCGCTGCATCAGCAGGAATTGAAGGTGAGGATTGCTCTTTCCACCTTCAATACCATGACTAAAGTGCCCTTGAGCAGGGCACTGAACCCCCAATTGCTCCCTAGGCGCTGGAGCAATGGCTGCCCACTGTTCCGGGTGTGTGTTCACAGTGTGTGTGTGCGTGTGTGTTAACTTCTCACTGCTGTGATGGGTTAAATGCAGAGGACCAATTTCGAGTATAGGTTACCATACTTGACAATATGTCATCACTTTCACTTTTCACTTAGAATAAAAATTAAAAGGAGGTTTGTGTACATTATGTTTTGGTAAGAGGGCAGAGGAAGATGCACTCTAGCAGGTGGTTGACAGTTGAACTGACATCATTATTTTTCTCCCTGTGTCTTCTAAACTCTTCTTGTTTGTATGTCTAGTTGTCTGTCTGACCGGCTGTTTCCATCTCTCTCACTGAGTCTCCAGAATCCAGAGAATGGATTGTATATACTGTAGGTGACCTGTCCGTATCATTTTTACAGGCTATACTGAATGCGTGTGATGCCCTCATGATTGGTTGGTCTGCCCGCATGGCCTTCAATGTTTGTTCACAGGGCTGCTATGATAGCCCACATGATCAATGATCTTTCCTCATCTCCTGCTTCAGAGGTGACCCCATATAAAAGCACCTGTTAAGTCAAGTTGATTGAATTTTAATGCTGGGACTGCTAGGAGTCTTGAGGTTGTCTCTTGCCTTTGTCCTGACACTGAGAGATGATTAAGACAGAAGTGTTTACCAGCTAACAGTCAAATGCTGCTCTGCAATCTCAGTTAGAGCCAGGCTGGAAGATCCATCATTAAATCCAATGCCTCTAACCGTACTTGTCCACTTGTGCGGAGCTGGGTGAGCATTTTCAATTCGTTTATGGGAGCTGAGCAGCAAGTTCGTTCAGGGCATTGAGATATTGACAGCAGAGAGAATCAAAAAGTTGGAAATACTGAATGGTATGCAAATGAGAGGCAGCAGTGGCATCTATCATAAGTTGTTGGGGGGTTTTTTTAGTGCATGGTGGATTTAGTGCATAAATCACATTGTTGCCTATTACTGTATTTAAATCAGATGTTAAATGCTGTTTGGATGCTTGTGTTTAGGTTAACAAAAAGTGAATTAAATCGACACCACATGTATACTTAAAGGGATAGTTCATCCAAAAATTAAAATGTTTTAGATGACAGAGACAACAGACAGAGAAACTCTCTTATTCACCATTTACCTATATGAAAAAGTAACTGAATGACGCATCATTCTGCCTTTGTAAGTCCTATGAATAAGAAACAAAATATAGGTAAGAAATAAGATGCTTTATTTTTAGATAAACTGTTTTATTCACCGCATAATTTCTCTTAAAATACCATTACAGTGTTATGATAATCAAAACAATACTGAGCTAGATCAAACATTGATCTCTGCAAACCAAACTATCACTTTATATTATAAATATTTTTTTTCTCATTAATAAAAAGATTTTTTCATTAGCTAGCTCCACACTGGAGAGCTGCTTTATAACAGAAAATCAAGTTGTATTTCTAACTGAAATTGACACTGACTCTGGTTTTTCATGTTTAATACTGTAAAGCTGCTTGATTTAAGGCTATCTGTTGCATGAAGTACTGTATAAATAAACTTGATGTGATTGGACTTTACTGGAGTACCGAACTACAGAGCTTGTGCAAACATCCACATCGCTTTCACACTGCTGTCAGTTTTTGTTGTGTTTGTTTCGTTATTGAGGGGAAATATTATATTCATTCAAACTCTGCTCAGGTTCAGCTGCGTCTGCTCTGAAGCATTGTGTGTGTGGTCTTCTCCTGAACAGGGTTGCCAGGTTTTCACACCAAAATCCACCCAATTGCTACTCAAAACTAGCCCATGCACGTTTTTTGTCTGGGTTCCCCTGGTAAATTCACATTTCAGGGGCTAAATATGAAGTTATTGGGGTCGCTTCAGTCTGTGGACCAGGGCTCTACAGTGCGACCATTTTAGTCGCTAAAAATTATGACGACGTGCGACTATGAAAAGATATTTAGGAGCACTGTGTGCGAGTGACCCGATCAGCATATTTGTGTTTGTGCTAAGGGGAGCGTCAAAGGTTTCTACGTGTTTTTGCAACGTTGAGTAATGTACCACAGACATATCTCACGAACCCTTTCATAAACAAAGTGTAGAGAGAGTGTAAATAAGAAATTCATTATGCAGTGTAGAGAGCTTAGTTGATTATAATGGCACTTTGTGAGTTTGCGATGATGAGTGACAGCTTTTAATGATTTTTAGGGAGTTTCTAAATGAGATATTGATTCAATACAACAGTTAAATAAACAAGAAGTTAATATTAAGTGACTTACATTGACTATAACACTATTGCCTGATTTTGCTCTATTTCGTCATCAAAAATAGTCTGAAACAAGTAACTGGGCCGCTGCGCATCTCCATTCAAACACAGCGGTGTTTCGTTTATGAATGAACGTGCATTATCAAACAAATCAGTGAGTCAATAATTCAATTTCCCATTCGTAAAGACACTCACTTGCTTTATTTCTAAATGAATCAGTTCAAATGAATCAAATTGTATGATTCAGTAATTAAATCAGTGACTTGCCACCACCTACTGGCAGATTTAGTTTTTATTTTTAAAGTGTCTTTTCAGTTATTTAAATCATTTAATATTTCTGTATTCAAAATTGAATAATTAAACCATTAATCTCAACATGAGTTTATGAATTTGATTGCACTCATGCCACCTCTGAGCCTCATTAAACATGAAAATGCACCTACAGAAAAAAGGTTTCTTTTCATTTATTTTAAACAGACAGTACAAATTACAATTTTTTTCCACCTACATGTGAAAATACTAAATATTATATCAAATGAATATGTGTCATATATAGGCTATACAATCTGCAGTACATATATACATACAAGGAATAAATACTTGAAATAAATTTTATTTAGTTAACTGATAGACAAGGGGAAAAACTGTGCAACACATAACGTAGCCTATATTTGTTGAGTTTCAGTTCAGTTTTGTGACAGAAAGGAAACTCAAATGTCAGAAAGCAACATTCTATTTGTTTTTTGTTTAAGTTGATTAAACTGGTATGAGGTATGAGGAAAACTGGTAGGAGGAAAGTTGAAGTAATTGCGCCGGTGCACACAAACACAAAACATATCAGTTCCAGGCTTCTAGCATTGCTAACTTGACAGCGCAGTTGGTACTTTATCAAAATAAAATACAGTGAACCAAACATCAGCGTACCCACCTCACTGTCACCGTTACAACGCGACTGAAGTACAAAGTCTATAATTTACATAATAAATAATAGTTTAGCATTTGGATGCATCGCAAATATAGAAATATTATGGAATATTTGGATTTGTGCCGAATGAGAGAGGTAAGATACAAGCCTTTAAAGTAACGTTATTCTCCTTTGTCAGTGAGAGATGCGTTCAGAATACATGGTCACTGTCTAGTGGTCTTTGTTTTCAGTGCGCAACTCCTGGCATTTGCTGTTCTTCTGCTGGCGGTTATCAAACAGAGTTGCATTACTGCGGGCGCCCCCTGTAAGGCCTTATGCACCAAACCGAGATGCCCGTACCGCGTCGGTTCGGTACGAATACATGTATTGTTACACCCCTAGCTAATACTGATTTCATTTGATTGGTAACTTACTGTTATTCTACTGATTCTTATTCTGTTGTTTTGAATAGAAATTTTACCTTAAAAACATTTTTTTTTTTAATTTGACATGAAAGATGACATACTTTTAATAAAGTTAAAGGTAAAAACAAAATTCCCCTGTAAATCACTTTAGGAGTCAAATATTACCTCATAATGGGAAGGCTAATTTTTGGTCAGATTTTTTGAGCGTAGAGCCCTGCGGACATCAAAAACTAACCGCGGCAACAGTGTAAAAGTAGCCCAGTTCCGCGGAAAAACCACGGCAGTTATGCTCCTGAATTGCATCCAGGAGGGCTGAATTACAGTCTTGCGCTATAGCGCCACACTGGTCACACCGCATTATTGCAGGCTCATATGAGATCAAATGACTATGATGACTAATGATAATGTCGACCAACCATTTCAGCTCTAATGGACAGTAAGAACCTAGAGTAAATACTGGACAAGATCGCTGAGAGGAAGATCATATGCAACAGTGATCGTGAGTCAGATTCACATCTATAACTATGAGGGCAAAAAAAAAATGTAATTAAAATAATCGTTCGTTAATTGTAATCGAGGAAACCGTTCACTTAATCCAGATTTTGATTTTAGGTCATATCTTCCAGCCCTACCTGCGTGTCAGTTGACTCGCATTTACAAATGTACCACGACGCATAAGGTTGAATAATGACAGAATTTTCATTTTTGGGTGAACTATCCCTAAAAACTTTTTGACAAGAAAAGTATATAGTGAGTCATATTTCACCATAGCAGTATTGTACAGGCACACTCCTAAAGAGGCAGACCAGAGTAAACACAGGATTTTTTCCATTGCACTGTTTCCCAACAAAGTAAAATGAGGTAAATGAGAAAATGGAGAAAAGGAGAGAGTCTTTCCTTCGTCTCTCCCTCTCTCCATTCTCTTATTCACTGGCTTTTCCTTATTAAATAAAATGTAAAGCTGCATATCATTTCTATTCTCAGTCTCTCTGCTAATTGGCCCAGATTAGGCGACACGCATTTATTAGTCCCTGCTCACGTGATCTCTTGTTCATTACGTGGGCTTCGAGCAGGTGACTGACTGTCCGTTGCATTCTTCATCTTGATTTAGCCTCACCATAAAATGGAGAATATACACTGCCTTTCTCTGACAGACCTCATCAATTTAAGCTAGGGCAGGATTGATGCTCACTCATTACATCCTGTTGGGAACCTGTTGATGTATGGCTGACTGACTGCAGATCATTGGCCCGCATTTCTGTGATTTTAAGACCACCCTCTCACAGCATGTGGTGTCTTTGATATACTGATCCTAGATCTGTCGCTTTTGTGTTTGTGAAATGAAAGTGATAAATGGTTTTAAGGGTCATAAAGGCTGTAGGTATAATCCTGGTAAGGGTCACAATTCTTTGTGACTTACAGTGTATCCAAGGTTGTAGTTTAACAGTATGTGTAGTTGACAAATGGATTTGGTTTGGACTAAAAATAAAGATAAAAGCTGCTGAATAGCTGATAAATATATTCGCATTAAGTATGTCTGGCATATTGCATGTCAAAGCGCAGTGCAGTAAAATTATAGTTATTCACTTGCCAAAATACTTTCTAGTCATTTTTATGGCTTTTAAACCATTTTTGCTTTTTAAATTACTATACATATAAAGCAATTTTAGATGAATGAACCTCTCACTCGCTTCTCCTGTTTTCTAGCTCTTTTTTTTCCTCATTCACTCGCTCACACACATACACATAGGCTAAATTATTCTGCGAAGGGAAAAAGTTACGCCCAGACTTGACGTGGCGGTCTTTCTTTCATGCAGCAAATAACCCGGACTAATTTTATTTATTTATTTATTTTCAGACTAATGTAGTGAAAAAACATACAGCACAAAATCCTCCACAAACCACACCAGGAAATGAGTTTGAGCTTTAGTCTGGTTACACAATCGTTGTTCCTGACGACAGGATTTTAAAGACGCTCTGGATTCAAGATGAGGAACATATTGAGAATTTGATGATCCCTAGTCGAAACAAAATACATTTGTTTTTGGACCTGTATCACAGTAATATTTAGGAATAATTATGCTTTTATCCTAAGCATATATTTTTTACAATTTTATTTCTAGAATTTCCTGGCATGAATCGCTCATTTGTAAGTTGCATATCACAATAATGTTTAGGAATAATTATGCTTTTATCCTAAGCATATTTTTTAAAAAATTTATTTCTAGAATTTCCTTTCATGAATCGCTCATTTGTAAGTTGCATATTACAGTAATATTTAGGAATAATTATACTTTTATCCAAAGCATTTTATTGTTTTTTATTTTATTATTATTTTATTTTATTTCTAGAATGTTTTGGCATGCATCGGTCATTTTAATAATTTAATTTAATTTAATTTAATTTAATTTTTTAATTTTGAATTTTAATTTTTTTAATTATATTTTATTTTATTTTATTTTATTTTATTTTACTTTATTTTATTTTTTACATTTTTTTTTATTTCTCGAATGTTCTGCCATGAATTGCTCATTTGTAGTTTAATAGTTACATATCACAGTCATATTAAGGAATAGTTATGCTTTTATCCAACGCATTCTTATTTTATTTTATTTTATTTTATTTCTAGAATGTTCTGCCATGAATCGCTAATTTTTAAGTTGCATATCACAGTAATATTTAGGAATAATTATGCTTTTATCCAAAGCATTTTATTATTTTTTAATTTTATTATATTATTTTTTGATGCATGCT
>JAHKKF010500062.1:0-13961 GCA_019740295.1 Labeo calbasu
ACTCATATGCAACTATTACAGAAGTTTTAAATGCTCACTGATGCTCCAGAAAGAAAAAACATGCATTAAAAGGCAGGGGTGAAAACTTTTGAACAGAATGGAGATGTGTACTTTTTTTTATTTTGCCTAAATATCATATTTTTTCATTTAGTACTGCCCTTCAGAGGCTACAGAAGATACATGTTACATGTTTAACAGAAGACACAATAAGTTAAATGTACCCTGATCTTTAAATTCCAAAAGTTTTCACCCCCCGACTCTTAATGCATGGTTTTTACTTCTGGAGCATCAGTGAGCATTTAAACCTTCTGTAATAGCTGCATATGAGTCCCTCAGTTGTCCTCAGTGTGAAAGGATGGATCTCAAAATCATAGTTATTGTTAGAGAGGGTTCAAATACACCAAAATGCTGGAAAACCAAAGAATTTGTGGGACTTGAAGGATTTATTCTGAAGAACAACAGGCAGTTTAACTGTTTAGGACAAACAAGGGACTCATGAACAACTATCACTAAACCAAAAAAACATAGCTGTGGATCATTCAGGTAACAACACAGTATTAAGAATCAAGCATATGTAAACTTTTGGACGCGGCCATTTTTTTAAAATAAATTTAGCTATTATTAACATCTTTTAAGTGAAATATCTTATTTAGGTCAGTACTAAATAAACAATAACATGCAAACTTTTGACCTCAACTGTACGTCACAGTTTGGTCGGTTACTCAGATACACGGCCATATTGGATATACTCGGATGTAAACAACAGCATCTAAATCATATAGAGAAGGACTTAGTAAGGAGGAAAAAGAGCAATATTTTGACAAACTAAAGTTATTAGGTAGTAAAGATACATGCGAGTAGTATTAAGATATTAGCCTAATATTTAACATCTCGACTGAAAATGATAAGAACAAACACAAAAACAAAAAGATTTTTGCCCTGGAAATCCTGGTTCAGTTTGGCCATCCACAAATGCCTTTTTTGCACTCTTCTACTGATTTGTTATAACTTTTGGCAGTCTATAGTACTCCAAATTTTTTTCCTAGTCCCATTTTCAGCATCAATAATCAGCAAAATAAGCGAGTTTCGTTCGGTTCAGTGGCATTGTTTACGTTCAGTGGCGCCAACGCACAATCAATGCAAATGTGGAATCAGATTGTTACATGTTGTTATTTACAACATTTATTTGTTGTTTAATTTACTTGATGTACTGAAATAAAACAAATCTGGAATAAAAATAAATATAAATTATTTAATATAAATAGACAAAAATACAAAAAACCCAGAAATGAATAAAATGGGCAAAACAAGATTACTAAAACATTTAAGTAAAATTAAAATGAAAACAAATCCATTATTATTAAAAACTATAATAGTATCTCAATGACATTAAATAACACATCTCTTAAAATAAGCAGATGGGCATTTGCAAGTCCTCTGCACACCCGCCTCACTCCTGTGTTGTTGGTTACTAAGCAACTTACGCGCGCCACATAAGCTGCGTCATTTCCTGTATAGGGACGCGTTGGAGCGAGCCAGTTCAGTCGATCCCCTCCGACAGCTGAAGGCTAGACGACGAAGACAGTCAATCCCCTTGTCGTTTTATTTTGTTTCTTTGCGCTCTTAAGCAACGAATAACTTTTCAACTTGTTTGATTTCCTCTCTGTGGAATACACCTGCCGCACTTTCCAGAGGACTAAAGCGCGTTTCAACTTTCTGATTTGAGCGTGTCAAAGGATAACAACTTTGCGTTTTAGTTTGGGTGCCATATCCTCCAAATACGGGAAGAGTGGATTAGAAGTGAACGCTGAACGGGTGCTCTACTTTAAAAACTAATCAGCGGGGAGGCATTCGTATGATTATGGTGCTTGTAAAGCTTTGGCTTTCTGGGCAAAGATCCTACACTCCCTCATAAGGGATTCACTATTAACGACAGGGATATTGGAGAAGACGCGCTGGCTACTTGACCCTTTTTTCGCGAGCACAAGACGCACCGGAGCGCACAGCTTTCTGTCGGTGTTATTTGGAAGGTGCACTTTCCTGTCTAATATAGGGCTTTTTACTTTACGTTTTTAGGTTCTTTCTGAATTTCTGGCTATCACAGTTGTCGGTTTTCCAGCTAAATTCTACATTTCATATTCCTATCAATTTAAAATGCTATGATGGGATCTTATTTTATTGGCTGTATTATTAAATTCATAATCGTATGTCAATAAATCATGTAGTGTTAATATTCCAACCTATCTTGAGCTATTCCATCTGTTTGTCACTGTAAACTATCGATGTAATATTACTAATACTAATATATATACCTGAATTAATAGGCCTAAATAAACAAATAAAATTTAAAAACGTAATACTGTTTAATAACTACACAACATAAAATGTGAAACAACCAAATAGACAAAATAAATAAAATTAAACGTAAAAATTAAATAAAAGTATGCCATGGTTTACCCAGTGAATTCTCTGAATTACTGAATAAATTATTATTATTATTATTATTATTTTAATTTTTAAAAACATTACCTTAACAGTAGAAGTATTGCCTTGTATAAATTATAACAAACAAACATTTAAAATGTAACTAGACTACGTTTTATTTACTTTTTTCAGTATTTTATCGAGGTAAATATTTCTTAAATTATATATATAATATTTTTTTTTACATTGCAGTTAACTGTTTAACAGTTCTTTAATTTACTGTAGCATTTGAAATTGAAATTATTATCCCTTTTTTTTACAGCATGCCTGAAGTGTTTAATTTCCCAACTTTTTATTTATTATTTTTGGCCTAATTAAATGTATGTGTTTGGTTTTGTAGGTCCTCTGTGACCCGTTTGGTGTAATGTTAATTATGACAGTGAACATGAAGGCATCGCAGTGCCATGCGCCGCTCCGCAGGCTCCTGTAGACTCGGTTCCGGTGCTACTGCAATGCTCGCCGGTCCCCTCCGCTTCCGCGTGGCTCTGTGATCCAGGCAAAAGGGCGCGAGGATGAGCACAGACCTGGAGCGCCTGTCGCTCAACTCTTCCTCGGGCAACTCCGTGGCGTCTAGCGCGCGTACCCTTTCCGCCAACGTGAAGAAGCTTCACAACGCGCTCAACCTGCTGCTCAGCGACCTCGAGAGAGAGCAGTTCATCCACTGCCTTAACGTGTACCACTCCAAGCGCAATGTGTACGATCTGGTCCAGACGCTTAAAGTCATACTGAACGTCCCGAGCAAGCGTCAGCTCCTGCCCATGTTGCGGCTGGTCATCCCGCGCTCGGATCAGCTTCTGTTCGATCAGTACACATCAGAGGGGCTCTACTTGAAATCCGATGTTCTTGCGCGCAATGGAGACCCAGACGGTTCCCACGAGGCTGCTAATTCGAGTCCAACACACGGGGCTCACTTCTCGCCTCCTTCCGCGTCTCAAGCCGCTCTGCGCGGGTCTCCTGACACTATCAGCACCAGCAGCGATGGGACAGCGACTCTTATTCCTCTACTGGGAAGAAATTTCTTACCGGAGCCCCCAGGAGAGATCCGACAGGTGACCCTCAAGCGTCACAAGAGCAACGAGGGGTTGGGATTTAGCATCCGCGGAGGCTCCGAGCATGGAGTTGGGATATATGTGTCACTGGTGGAACCGGGATCACTGGCTGAAAAGGAGGGTCTGAGAATAGGAGATCAGATAATGAAAGTTAACGACAAAGTGTTCGACCGGGTCACACATGCTGATGCAGTTAAGGTAAGGTATATTTGTGAAAAATAAGATTTTTTTATGTTTTTTTTTTTTTTAATAAGTCTCTTGCTCACCAAACCTTAATTTATTTGATCCAAAGTACAACAGTACATTTAAAAAATATTTTTTTACTATTTAAAATAAGTTTTCTATTTGAATATATGTTAAAATGTAATTTATTCCTGTGTTTTCAAAGCTGAATTTTTAGCATCATTACTCCAGTCACATGATCCTTCAGAAATCATTCTAATATTCTGATTTGCTGCTCAAAAATATTATTGTTATTATTATGTTAAAAACAGCTGAGTAGAATTTTATTAAGTTTTTTTTTTGATGAATAATTCAGCATTTACAGCAAAAACAGCATTTATCTGAAATAGAAATCTTTGTTAACATTATAAATGTCTTTATCCTCACTTTTGATCAGTTTAAAGTAACCTTGCTAAATAAAAGTATTAATTTCTATAATTTCTTTACCAAAAAACAAAATACTGACTCCAAGCTTTTGAATGGTATAGTGTATAATATTAGAAAAGCTTTTTATTTCAGATAAATGCTGAACTTTGAATCTTTCCATTCATAAAAGAATCATGAAAAAAATTACTCAACTGTTTCAAATATTATTATTAATAATAAAGATCAATATATTTGAATGATTTCTAAAGAATCATGTGACACTAAACACTAGAGTAATGATGCTGAAAATTTAGGTTTGATCACAGGAATAAATTACATATTAAAAAATATACTCTGTTTTTTTAAATAGTAAAAATAATTCAAAATTGTGCTGTTTTTGCTGTACTTTGGATAAAATAAATGCAGGCTTGGTGAGCAGAAAAGATTTCTTTAAAAAAACATTAAAAATCGTATATTGTTCCAAAACCTTTGACTGGTAGTGTGTATATAATAATGAAGTGACTTTGATTAAATATTGCTTAAATATGTGTGAATTTAAACTAATTCCCACATGCTGTTGTTGTGGATATTTTGGGAACCAGTATTTCTGCCTTTCCTTTTTTAAAAACTAAATATTGCTTGCACTCACAGATTTTATAGCCATGTTTAGATCACCTGATTCTGGCCAGTCATTTGAACACAGGGAACAGACTGCACTCCTTCATCTTGATTGATTATTAATGCAAGACAAGCAGCTGAAAGTGTCCCTTGAAGGACCAGAATGATAAATGCTCACTTTTATTGAGATATTAGCCAAGAAGGCCTGTGCAAATGTTGATGTTATTGATCGTGTGTATGGATTAGCTATAGTTAAATGATTGAAGTGGCTTGTTGATTTTGTATCAAGCACACTTGCTGTCACATGAAGGTTGCTAGACATACTCAGTATTTGTGCCTTTAAAAAAAAGAGCTGACTTTGCCTAACCCGTCACATATTGTGATGCAACTATAATCATAATTTCTACATAGCAATTGCAAGGTTTTGAACCTTGCATGTATTGTTACTGAGATTATGGCTGCTGTCCATGGTGCTGAAATCAGCTATTTGTTCTAGATTGCATTATGTTCAGGAAAGTTTTTTTCTTTTTCACAGGAATCATATAGTTTGTCAGTTGTATTAAGACCACTGACATTGGCGCACCTTTCCAGAGAAACTCTAGGTGCCATTTCTAAAAGGGCAATTTTCTGAAGTACCCATTAGTGTCTACTAGAAATCTAAACATTACCAATAATAAGGAATAAGTTTTGATGCACTTGAAATGCACATTCAAGTCCCTTAAGTGCACTATGAGGCATCTTCAAAAAGTGCTTCGACTTTCTCTAAAGACTTCCACCAGTACGACAATCTGAGGAACCTCAAATGAGGCCTTCATTTTAGGATTTTACAGTGATCATATTTCTAACGTCATTACAAAACATGAAAGCATCTGAAAGTAAAGATAAGGCATATCCGAGCACATTTCAGAGTACTGGCGCATAGCTAGAAGCTTCTTTCCACTGATACTGCTTGTTTGACTCTCTCGTATCCCCGTGTTTGGGAATCTCTGTAGAGTTGTGTGCCAAGAGAAAATTAACATGAACAGTTTACTGCGTTTCTGTATCATTGTTTCCCTCCTTCGCCAGGGGGAAAACGGGCTCAATTGAGCAGCAGGGTATAAATTCCTGCCACACTGCCTTTCTTAAACAGAAGCTGGCAGAGGGGGGAGGCCGCTTCCTCCCAGTTAATCATATTGATCTGCATGAGTAAATGGACGAGCCTCTCCCCCAGGCTGAACATGACCTTCCGCTTGTCTTGATGCTCTTGTTCTCATGTAATGCAGACATAGCCTGGGTAAAGACACAAGAACTGTTGAGCAGCCAGAACGGAGAGAGGTAGATGGGGGTTTTGCTAGGTGCAGATAATTTTGGTACAGTGTACTTTTGATGGGTGCCTTCATATGCTCCCTGAATGCTAGCAGGCAGAGTTATCTTGCATTTTTCCTAGCAGAAGGAGGAACATCTATTTTAGTTACAGTGAGGATTTCCTCTGGGCTCTTTTGACCTTTGTGATGTGTAAATGAACCCTGAAAGTTATTCGTTTTACTTTTTCTTTTTCTTTCCTGGATTATTTTGGTGTTTCTTTAAGTTTTCACACATAAACACTAAAATAATACACCTTTTTTCTACAAGTCGTGACACGTTCCCATGCATCTAAAATTCTAGCTGGTGAAACTCATGGTAAAAGTAACACAGTATCTGTGTCAGAATTTGCATACTTTCTTAAGTAGATACTTCTTTTGAATAAGTAATTGTTTTGCGACCAACAAAAAGGTTCTCTATACAGATGAAGTCAAAAGTTTACAAACACCTTGTGTAGTCTGCAAAATGTTAATTATTTTAACAAAATAAGAGGGATCATGCAAAATGCATGTTATTTAGCCTGAATAAGATATTTCACATAAAAGATGTTTACATATAGTAAACTTTTTCAGCATTTTTGTGTACATGAACCCTTTCCAACATTGACTCTATAAATAATAAATGCAGCTTCTGTAGCTTCTGAAGGGCAGTACTAAATGGGAAAAAATATGATATTTAGGCAAAATAAGAAAAATGTACACATCTTCATTCTGTTCAAAAGTTTTCACCCCCCGGTGAAAATGCATTGTTTTTTCCTTCTGGAGCATCAGTGTTTGAACTGTCTGTAATAGTTGCATATGAGTCCCTCAGTTGCCCTCAGTGTGAAAAGATGGATCTCAAAATCATACAGTTATTGTTGGAAAGGGATCAAATACACAAAAATGCTGAAAAACCAAAGAATTTCTGAGACCTGAAGGATTTTTCTGAAGAACAGCAGGCAGTTCAACTGTTCAGGACAAACCAGGGACAAAAAAAACATTCAGGTGGATCATTCAGGTAACAACACAGTATTAAGAATCAAGTGTAAACTTATGAACTGGGACACTTTTATAAATTCAACTATTATTTTCTCTTGTAGACTATATGTAAACATCATCTTATTCAGGGCAGTACTAAATAAATATGAACAGGCATTTTGTATGATCACTCCTATTTGGGTAAAATAAGTAACATTTTGCAGATTCTGCAAGGTGTATGTAAACTTTTGAATGTAGTCCTGACATACAACATATGCATGTTTGGAGGCAGCTACTGTACCTGAAAGCAAAAGAACCGTGAGATTCAGCACAATCACAGCCATCATCAGAACTAACTGGAGCAACATTTTGGACCAGTGAGTTTTCAGAATAGGTGTAGAGATCCAGTCCAGTGCAGAAATCGCTTGTTGTGACTGGTTAGTCGGCCTGATGGTTAGAGAGTCGGGCTTGTAACCCAAAGGTCGCTGCATCAGCAGGAATTGAAGGTGAGGATTGCTCTTTCCACCTTCAATACCATGACTAAAGTGCCCTTGAGCAGGGCACTGAACCCCCAATTGCTCCCTAGGCGCTGGAGCAATGGCTGCCCACTGTTCCGGGTGTGTGTTCACAGTGTGTGTGTGCGTGTGTGTTAACTTCTCACTGCTGTGATGGGTTAAATGCAGAGGACCAATTTCGAGTATAGGTTACCATACTTGACAATATGTCATCACTTTCACTTTTCACTTAGAATAAAAATTAAAAGGAGGTTTGTGTACATTATGTTTTGGTAAGAGGGCAGAGGAAGATGCACTCTAGCAGGTGGTTGACAGTTGAACTGACATCATTATTTTTCTCCCTGTGTCTTCTAAACTCTTCTTGTTTGTATGTCTAGTTGTCTGTCTGACCGGCTGTTTCCATCTCTCTCACTGAGTCTCCAGAATCCAGAGAATGGATTGTATATACTGTAGGTGACCTGTCCGTATCATTTTTACAGGCTATACTGAATGCGTGTGATGCCCTCATGATTGGTTGGTCTGCCCGCATGGCCTTCAATGTTTGTTCACAGGGCTGCTATGATAGCCCACATGATCAATGATCTTTCCTCATCTCCTGCTTCAGAGGTGACCCCATATAAAAGCACCTGTTAAGTCAAGTTGATTGAATTTTAATGCTGGGACTGCTAGGAGTCTTGAGGTTGTCTCTTGCCTTTGTCCTGACACTGAGAGATGATTAAGACAGAAGTGTTTACCAGCTAACAGTCAAATGCTGCTCTGCAATCTCAGTTAGAGCCAGGCTGGAAGATCCATCATTAAATCCAATGCCTCTAACCGTACTTGTCCACTTGTGCGGAGCTGGGTGAGCATTTTCAATTCGTTTATGGGAGCTGAGCAGCAAGTTCGTTCAGGGCATTGAGATATTGACAGCAGAGAGAATCAAAAAGTTGGAAATACTGAATGGTATGCAAATGAGAGGCAGCAGTGGCATCTATCATAAGTTGTTGGGGGGTTTTTTTAGTGCATGGTGGATTTAGTGCATAAATCACATTGTTGCCTATTACTGTATTTAAATCAGATGTTAAATGCTGTTTGGATGCTTGTGTTTAGGTTAACAAAAAGTGAATTAAATCGACACCACATGTATACTTAAAGGGATAGTTCATCCAAAAATTAAAATGTTTTAGATGACAGAGACAACAGACAGAGAAACTCTCTTATTCACCATTTACCTATATGAAAAAGTAACTGAATGACGCATCATTCTGCCTTTGTAAGTCCTATGAATAAGAAACAAAATATAGGTAAGAAATAAGATGCTTTATTTTTAGATAAACTGTTTTATTCACCGCATAATTTCTCTTAAAATACCATTACAGTGTTATGATAATCAAAACAATACTGAGCTAGATCAAACATTGATCTCTGCAAACCAAACTATCACTTTATATTATAAATATTTTTTTTCTCATTAATAAAAAGATTTTTTCATTAGCTAGCTCCACACTGGAGAGCTGCTTTATAACAGAAAATCAAGTTGTATTTCTAACTGAAATTGACACTGACTCTGGTTTTTCATGTTTAATACTGTAAAGCTGCTTGATTTAAGGCTATCTGTTGCATGAAGTACTGTATAAATAAACTTGATGTGATTGGACTTTACTGGAGTACCGAACTACAGAGCTTGTGCAAACATCCACATCGCTTTCACACTGCTGTCAGTTTTTGTTGTGTTTGTTTCGTTATTGAGGGGAAATATTATATTCATTCAAACTCTGCTCAGGTTCAGCTGCGTCTGCTCTGAAGCATTGTGTGTGTGGTCTTCTCCTGAACAGGGTTGCCAGGTTTTCACACCAAAATCCACCCAATTGCTACTCAAAACTAGCCCATGCACGTTTTTTGTCTGGGTTCCCCTGGTAAATTCACATTTCAGGGGCTAAATATGAAGTTATTGGGGTCGCTTCAGTCTGTGGACCAGGGCTCTACAGTGCGACCATTTTAGTCGCTAAAAATTATGACGACGTGCGACTATGAAAAGATATTTAGGAGCACTGTGTGCGAGTGACCCGATCAGCATATTTGTGTTTGTGCTAAGGGGAGCGTCAAAGGTTTCTACGTGTTTTTGCAACGTTGAGTAATGTACCACAGACATATCTCACGAACCCTTTCATAAACAAAGTGTAGAGAGAGTGTAAATAAGAAATTCATTATGCAGTGTAGAGAGCTTAGTTGATTATAATGGCACTTTGTGAGTTTGCGATGATGAGTGACAGCTTTTAATGATTTTTAGGGAGTTTCTAAATGAGATATTGATTCAATACAACAGTTAAATAAACAAGAAGTTAATATTAAGTGACTTACATTGACTATAACACTATTGCCTGATTTTGCTCTATTTCGTCATCAAAAATAGTCTGAAACAAGTAACTGGGCCGCTGCGCATCTCCATTCAAACACAGCGGTGTTTCGTTTATGAATGAACGTGCATTATCAAACAAATCAGTGAGTCAATAATTCAATTTCCCATTCGTAAAGACACTCACTTGCTTTATTTCTAAATGAATCAGTTCAAATGAATCAAATTGTATGATTCAGTAATTAAATCAGTGACTTGCCACCACCTACTGGCAGATTTAGTTTTTATTTTTAAAGTGTCTTTTCAGTTATTTAAATCATTTAATATTTCTGTATTCAAAATTGAATAATTAAACCATTAATCTCAACATGAGTTTATGAATTTGATTGCACTCATGCCACCTCTGAGCCTCATTAAACATGAAAATGCACCTACAGAAAAAAGGTTTCTTTTCATTTATTTTAAACAGACAGTACAAATTACAATTTTTTTCCACCTACATGTGAAAATACTAAATATTATATCAAATGAATATGTGTCATATATAGGCTATACAATCTGCAGTACATATATACATACAAGGAATAAATACTTGAAATAAATTTTATTTAGTTAACTGATAGACAAGGGGAAAAACTGTGCAACACATAACGTAGCCTATATTTGTTGAGTTTCAGTTCAGTTTTGTGACAGAAAGGAAACTCAAATGTCAGAAAGCAACATTCTATTTGTTTTTTGTTTAAGTTGATTAAACTGGTATGAGGTATGAGGAAAACTGGTAGGAGGAAAGTTGAAGTAATTGCGCCGGTGCACACAAACACAAAACATATCAGTTCCAGGCTTCTAGCATTGCTAACTTGACAGCGCAGTTGGTACTTTATCAAAATAAAATACAGTGAACCAAACATCAGCGTACCCACCTCACTGTCACCGTTACAACGCGACTGAAGTACAAAGTCTATAATTTACATAATAAATAATAGTTTAGCATTTGGATGCATCGCAAATATAGAAATATTATGGAATATTTGGATTTGTGCCGAATGAGAGAGGTAAGATACAAGCCTTTAAAGTAACGTTATTCTCCTTTGTCAGTGAGAGATGCGTTCAGAATACATGGTCACTGTCTAGTGGTCTTTGTTTTCAGTGCGCAACTCCTGGCATTTGCTGTTCTTCTGCTGGCGGTTATCAAACAGAGTTGCATTACTGCGGGCGCCCCCTGTAAGGCCTTATGCACCAAACCGAGATGCCCGTACCGCGTCGGTTCGGTACGAATACATGTATTGTTACACCCCTAGCTAATACTGATTTCATTTGATTGGTAACTTACTGTTATTCTACTGATTCTTATTCTGTTGTTTTGAATAGAAATTTTACCTTAAAAACATTTTTTTTTTTAATTTGACATGAAAGATGACATACTTTTAATAAAGTTAAAGGTAAAAACAAAATTCCCCTGTAAATCACTTTAGGAGTCAAATATTACCTCATAATGGGAAGGCTAATTTTTGGTCAGATTTTTTGAGCGTAGAGCCCTGCGGACATCAAAAACTAACCGCGGCAACAGTGTAAAAGTAGCCCAGTTCCGCGGAAAAACCACGGCAGTTATGCTCCTGAATTGCATCCAGGAGGGCTGAATTACAGTCTTGCGCTATAGCGCCACACTGGTCACACCGCATTATTGCAGGCTCATATGAGATCAAATGACTATGATGACTAATGATAATGTCGACCAACCATTTCAGCTCTAATGGACAGTAAGAACCTAGAGTAAATACTGGACAAGATCGCTGAGAGGAAGATCATATGCAACAGTGATCGTGAGTCAGATTCACATCTATAACTATGAGGGCAAAAAAAAAATGTAATTAAAATAATCGTTCGTTAATTGTAATCGAGGAAACCGTTCACTTAATCCAGATTTTGATTTTAGGTCATATCTTCCAGCCCTACCTGCGTGTCAGTTGACTCGCATTTACAAATGTACCACGACGCATAAGGTTGAATAATGACAGAATTTTCATTTTTGGGTGAACTATCCCTAAAAACTTTTTGACAAGAAAAGTATATAGTGAGTCATATTTCACCATAGCAGTATTGTACAGGCACACTCCTAAAGAGGCAGACCAGAGTAAACACAGGATTTTTTCCATTGCACTGTTTCCCAACAAAGTAAAATGAGGTAAATGAGAAAATGGAGAAAAGGAGAGAGTCTTTCCTTCGTCTCTCCCTCTCTCCATTCTCTTATTCACTGGCTTTTCCTTATTAAATAAAATGTAAAGCTGCATATCATTTCTATTCTCAGTCTCTCTGCTAATTGGCCCAGATTAGGCGACACGCATTTATTAGTCCCTGCTCACGTGATCTCTTGTTCATTACGTGGGCTTCGAGCAGGTGACTGACTGTCCGTTGCATTCTTCATCTTGATTTAGCCTCACCATAAAATGGAGAATATACACTGCCTTTCTCTGACAGACCTCATCAATTTAAGCTAGGGCAGGATTGATGCTCACTCATTACATCCTGTTGGGAACCTGTTGATGTATGGCTGACTGACTGCAGATCATTGGCCCGCATTTCTGTGATTTTAAGACCACCCTCTCACAGCATGTGGTGTCTTTGATATACTGATCCTAGATCTGTCGCTTTTGTGTTTGTGAAATGAAAGTGATAAATGGTTTTAAGGGTCATAAAGGCTGTAGGTATAATCCTGGTAAGGGTCACAATTCTTTGTGACTTACAGTGTATCCAAGGTTGTAGTTTAACAGTATGTGTAGTTGACAAATGGATTTGGTTTGGACTAAAAATAAAGATAAAAGCTGCTGAATAGCTGATAAATATATTCGCATTAAGTATGTCTGGCATATTGCATGTCAAAGCGCAGTGCAGTAAAATTATAGTTATTCACTTGCCAAAATACTTTCTAGTCATTTTTATGGCTTTTAAACCATTTTTGCTTTTTAAATTACTATACATATAAAGCAATTTTAGATGAATGAACCTCTCACTCGCTTCTCCTGTTTTCTAGCTCTTTTTTTTCCTCATTCACTCGCTCACACACATACACATAGGCTAAATTATTCTGCGAAGGGAAAAAGTTACGCCCAGACTTGACGTGGCGGTCTTTCTTTCATGCAGCAAATAACCCGGACTAATTTTATTTATTTATTTATTTTCAGACTAATGTAGTGAAAAAACATACAGCACAAAATCCTCCACAAACCACACCAGGAAATGAGTTTGAGCTTTAGTCTGGTTACACAATCGTTGTTCCTGACGACAGGATTTTAAAGACGCTCTGGATTCAAGATGAGGAACATATTGAGAATTTGATGATCCCTAGTCGAAACAAAATACATTTGTTTTTGGACCTGTATCACAGTAATATTTAGGAATAATTATGCTTTTATCCTAAGCATATATTTTTTACAATTTTATTTCTAGAATTTCCTGGCATGAATCGCTCATTTGTAAGTTGCATATCACAATAATGTTTAGGAATAATTATGCTTTTATCCTAAGCATATTTTTTAAAAAATTTATTTCTAGAATTTCCTTTCATGAATCGCTCATTTGTAAGTTGCATATTACAGTAATATTTAGGAATAATTATACTTTTATCCAAAGCATTTTATTGTTTTTTATTTTATTATTATTTTATTTTATTTCTAGAATGTTTTGGCATGCATCGGTCATTTTAATAATTTAATTTAATTTAATTTAATTTAATTTTTTAATTTTGAATTTTAATTTTTTTAATTATATTTTATTTTATTTTATTTTATTTTATTTTACTTTATTTTATTTTTTACATTTTTTTTTATTTCTCGAATGTTCTGCCATGAATTGCTCATTTGTAGTTTAATAGTTACATATCACAGTCATATTAAGGAATAGTTATGCTTTTATCCAACGCATTCTTATTTTATTTTATTTTATTTTATTTCTAGAATGTTCTGCCATGAATCGCTAATTTTTAAGTTGCATATCACAGTAATATTTAGGAATAATTATGCTTTTATCCAAAGCATTTTATTATTTTTTAATTTTATTATATTATTTTTTGATGCATGCT
>JAHKKF010500071.1:0-12330 GCA_019740295.1 Labeo calbasu
ATTCATATAATTAATTATTCTATCAATTTGCGGTTTTAAATATATTACAGTAATGAGTTTTAATAACAACAACAACAACAATAATAATAATAATAATAATATACTTTATCATTATTATATACAATTATATTATTATATTATATTATATATTATTACAGACAGCCAATTATTTATAATGAACAAAAAATATTATTTATATATATATATATATATATATATTATAGAATTACTAAATTTAGTAAAATATTGTATTACAGAAAACTTATGAATAACGAAGAATAAAAATAATGATATATTAAATATTTACATGGCTGTAAAATTTTTAAAAAGAACAAATGTGCGCACACTTGTTGTTTTTAAAACTTTAAAGCCATGTGAATAAAGGCTTTTTATATTTCACATTATTCAAGTGCCTTGGACTTATGAGTTTTTGACTTCAAAAAAGAATCCCGCACCCATTTATTAATTTTTACACCCCAGTAGCAGTTTTTTTTTTTTTATATATATATTAAATATTTAATTTGTACATTTATTATAGTAACATTATTATACAAAACTAATCTCAAGCATTGAAGCAAAGTGTTCAGATCAAAAGATTATTAAGACTGTCAGCAACAAATTAAGTAGTGTGTCAAAACTTTTGACTGAAGTGTGTGTAATTAATTAATGATGTGTTTTGTGTTATATCAATGCTTCTTAAGAAGTTGATGGATTGCTTGAATTCTGTCTATATCTGGTTTGTGAGATAGGAATTCATTCTACTTCATGTTAGCTCCCATTTGACTCACTGGCCAAGAAAAAAAATCAATATGGATAGAACAATTCAGAGCACAGATCAATACATCCAAACAGCACCATTAGACGCATCTCGCATCTGACCGCAGGCCGTTCACAGTCAGACAACACTGAGAAAACTATTGTTTTTAGTTTTGACAGAAAAATCTAAAGAGCGTAACCAAATAGACCTTGGCTAGTCCATTAAGCATCAACAATGGACAACAAACAGAAGGTTTGACCTTGCCGATGGTTTCTTTCAGACGCAGAGAACGTGGAGGGCGCAGAGGCCGTGCAGCGCTTCCAGGACGGGCTCCACGAGGCCCTGCAGGACTACGAGAGCAGCCAGCGTCCGTCCGAACCTCACCGCGCAGGACGGCTGCTCATGACGCTCCCGCTGCTGCGTCAGACGGCACACAGAGCCGTGCGCTGCTTCAGCCGGCTGCACACGGACGGACGCGTCCCCATGCACAAACTCTTCCTGGAGATGCTGGACGCAAAGATCTAGAACAGGACACTCTGGACTGAGGAACGGGACTGGGATGTTATAATAGAGCAGCTCAATTTTCACATGGAAATCAGGGTAACGTCCAGCGTGACGCTTAATGCAGCTAAACCAATCTGGCAGCTAAACTGCACTTGATGACGAGAGGTTAATATCACTCTCTGTCTCACTGAAGCACAAAAGTCTTTTACTATTTGATTTATATTGAATTCAAAGAGATTATCATTTGATATGGTGTTGGCAATAGTTAGACGCAATTTTTGTAGTTTTACATAATGTAACAATGTTTTTCATTTTTTATTCCATAGACGTTTGTCAAGTCTAGATTTGGGAATTTGGTTAATATTGAAAATGCAAAGCAGTTCCGACAATCAGCAACGGCATAAATCATAAACGGCAACACAAATAGTCTACAGTACATTGTCAAGCTATTGAGCAATATGCCTTTCTATTTATTGTTTAATTTATTACAAATGCCATCTATCTGCTGTTATTTGTATGATAATAAATTATTTTTTTGGAATTTTCCAGAGTGCTTTTTGTCCAGATCCTGAGATTTGAATGAGTGCGTTTACAAAGACAATAACTTTAACAAGTTTATATAAAAAAAAAAAATAATAATAATAATTACATTAAAATTAATATATAATATTAATAATATGCATTTAAAGAGTAATTAATGAGTCATTAAATATTAGATTATTTATTAATGTATCCATTTAAATATACAATATAGTACTTTAAAATTACTATAACAATGATTTAATGAGTAATTCAATATTAGATTATCTATTAATATATCCATTTAAAATATAAAATATAGTACTTTAAAATTCATATAATATTGATGTATTTATTGAGTAATTAAATGTATTATTTCTTAATATATCCATTTAAAATGTACTATAAAATTACTATAATATTGATGCATTTGATGAGTAATTAAATATTATATATAAATTATATTAAATATAGTTATATTTTATATTTTAAATGGATATAGTATAGTAGTTTAAAATTATCATAATTATGATGCATTTAATGGGTAATTAAATATTATTTATTAATATATCCATTTAAAATATAACTTTAAAATTACTATAACGTTGATGCATTTAATAAATAAATACATATTAGACTATTTATTAATATATCCATTTAAAATATAAAATATAGTAGTTTAAAAATACTATAACGATAATGCATTTAATGAGTAATTAAATATTATACTATTTATGAATATGTCCATTTAAAATATAAAATATAATATTTTAAAATTACTATAATGTTGATGCATTTAATAAGTAAATACATATTAGATTATTTATTAATATATATATTTAAAAAATATATAATATAGTACTTTTAAATTACTATTAAGTTGATGCATTTGAGTAATTAAATATTATATTATTTATTAATATATCCATTTAAAATATAAAATATAACTTTAAAATTACTATAACGTTGATGCATTTAATAAGTAAATACATATTAGACTATTTATTAATATATCCATTTACAATATAAAATATAGTACTTTAAAATTACTATAACGACAATGCATTTAATGAGTAAATAAATATTATATTATTTATTAATATATCCATTTAAAATATTAAATATAATACTTTAAAATTACTGTTGATTAATTTAATGAGTAAATACATATTAGATTTTTATTAATATATCCATTTTTAAATATAAAGTATAGTACTTTAAAATTACTATTAAGTTGATGCACTTAATGAGTAATTAAATATTATATTATTTATTAATATATCCATTTAAAATACAAAATGTAATACTTTTAAAATGACTAAAATGTTGATGCATTTATGAGTAATTAAACTTTACATTATCTATTAATACAGCCATTTAAAATATAAAATATAGTACTTTAAAATTACTACAGTATTGATACATTTAATAAGTAATTCAATATATTATTTAATACATTTATTTAAAATATAGAATTAAATCACTACAATGATTATGCATTTTGTTTTACTGATAATAAGTAAAACAAAATTAATTATTGTTATATTATTTCTCTTATTTTATTCAGTCAATGTTTGTCAGTTTAGATTTTGGGAGTTTGTCCAGCTATTGCCATTCTATTTACTATTATAATTTATTGCTGTTATTTTGTACAAAAATAAATTATTTGCATTATGTAGTGCTTTTAGAAACACACCAACTTCAAACTGCTTTATTCAGTGTAAAAAAAAAAAAAAACATATATAATTAATGATTCATGTTAAATTCACATTGCATTCACAATTTCATTATAGTCATTATAGCCAAAACAGTTTCAGATTACATTTAGGGATGATATCGTTAATGTAACAACCAACATACAATAATAACAATATCTGGCAGAGATGCCAAATTTTCAAGCTTTATCATAAACAGGGTTAAACTCCGGGGTATATTTTAACAAAAACGGAAATGATATGAATACAGTGAACATTCAGCCTTCATATACTAAAATATTCAAATTCAAGATGACTTTAAGGTGTAATTCCAGTTTTTATTATAGTAGCACCCCCCGTTTACCATTTCAAAGGCACACTATTCCTCCAGCAAACTCGTCTGCATTTACACACAACAGTCCTCTCAGGCATAACGGAAACTGCCAACTGAACTCCAGTCTGTACAATATTCGTGGAAACTGAGTTGAATGTTTGCTGATTATATATACATTGTGTTGCCTGTTACATTTACATAAACTACAAATGCCCTTATCAGCTGTCATTCTGCTTTACACAACATTAAACATGACTTTGTTAGTTATTTGTATTTACAAATTCATTAGAATTTTTTTACAAATTAAAGGGGTCCTATTATACTTTTTCACGTTTTGAACTTTAGTCAGTGTGTGGTGTGTATCTTTGGGCATAAAAAAGATCTACAAAGTTACAAATCTCAAAGTCCACTCCAAGGGGAGATTTTTTTTTTTTTTTTTTTAATCCCTTTTTGAGAACTACAACGAACGGCTCCTCTGGACTACAACGTTTGTTTTCTGCATGCAATGATGTCACAACGCGGCCATTAGAATACAATTAAATTTAATCCCGCCCACGGAAATTCCAATTGTTGTTGGTGTAGGGATGAGGTGGGGGATTGCCCTAAAGATTCAGCGCAGAGAGCCGATTCAACAAACTGCAGCGCGACGGGTATAAACACAAGCATTGATTCAGAGCAGTAACGCGCTGCAGACGTGTGCAGTACAGGGGGTCGAAACACATGCCGAAGCCGCGATCTACTCCGGTTGCCGCGTCGGAGCTGTAAGGGGCCGTTCACATATCGCTTCTTTTGCGCGCTCAAGTTCGTTATTTCAAATGTAGATGCGCGGCAGCCGCGCTCATAACAGCAGCGACGCGCACGCGGTGCGACGCGCTCGGTTTTTTCAGGCGCGTCCGCACCGCATCCAGATAAAAACATCTTAACTTTTCAGAATGCTGCAAGCGCATCGCGGGTCGTGTGACAAGATTCAACCAATCAGCTCCATCCTTTCCCATAACAACATTAAAAATCTCAGCCAAGATGGACATGTTTAAATAAATTTAGTAGCAGAGCTACAGCAAGTGATTTTTAGTGCTGGAAATCCGTTTGTCCTTTGATTAAACTTCTGCGTCTTCATTGAGAGTGCAGGTCATGGTTGCTTAGCAACGGCAGCCGCCACGGGAGCGCAAGCTACAGAGCACTTTGGAAAGGAGGAAAAATCGGCGCGCCTAGCGTTTTCCACGCGTTTTTAGGCGCGATATGTGAGCGCCCCCTAACGCGCCACAGACGTGTGCAGTGTGTGGTAAGAGATTTATTCATAATACAGTTTAGATAACGTTAACTTCACTTATAACGCGAGTGTTTTTTAAAATGCATAACTTGCACTAGAATAGGCTAGGCTAATCAGTAATGATGTTCTTTGATAAGGTTAGGCTGCTTTTAGCCTTATGCTGCAGCTGGTTCTGGGCAATTAAACTAAGTATGTGAATAGTTAAATACATTAGCACGATAATATCATGTATTGACGATCTCGCAGGCTGATGATACGACCCAACACTACTGTAGTGTATTATTTACTCACCCTCCATGCATCCTAGGTGTATATGACTGACTTCTTTCAGACGAATGCAAGTTATATTAAAATTTGCTTCACACGGCTCCGAGGGGTTAATAAAGGCCTCCTTTATCGATTCGATGCGTTTCTGTAAGTAAAAATATCCATATTTAAAACGTAAGAACCACTTTAATCTAGCTTGTGCTAACAGTTGTACAAACTTGCTTCTTTGACAAGGGGCGTGGCAGTACCGAAACACCGTCTAAGCTGTTCGCCAATCGCAACGCAGGGGGACAGCTAACCAATCACAACACATTTCGTTTTTCGGAAGGCGGAACCTGGAACTAATCCGAGTCATCTGTGCCAGGCTGGGAGAAATGTATTCTAATAACGCAAATTATGTTAAAAAATAATGCGTTTTTTGAACCACCAAGCATGAAAGCATGTTCTAGTACACCAAGACTAGTAAAATCAAGACTCTATTAAAGAGCATAATAGGACCCCTTTAAAATTTATTTTTTTAGAATAACTGCCTGTAATGTTTTTGTTACTAATGGTTTTGTCATGTTAAAATGCACATTTTCTGTTTTAAGTGAATTTTGAGTATTATGTAAAAGAAGTATTCATTCAAATTCGTCCATGTTGTGTATATCTTATTTGCTACCATTATATTGTATTATATAAATGAGTCCATCCTGCTCTATATATATCTGTATCAGCATTGCCCATAAAAAAAAAAGTCAAAAACTAATTACATAATCCCATTATTCTGAACAAGGTTCACACACATTTCAAGATCATGCATTAGTATGATCAGTAATATTAGCCAGGCAAAGAAACAATCTGCACCAGAGTCACAGTGTTTCGACTTTCCAGTGACTTTTAGCTGTCTTTGCATATTAAGTTTGCGAAGTATATTCAAATAAAATAATATAATAATCAAAAAAACACAGTTCGGTTTAAAAGCCAGTCAACTTCTGTATATTATAATTCAACAAATCTGCCTTCACTTTAATGTAAGTGTCTGCAGTAAATATACACAACAAAAAGTACTTTGTTCCTTTGTTCTTCAACGTCACCTTTTTTGTTTTGAATCTCATGGAATGTGAATTTAAATTTTTTCCACTCATTTACGTGCGATATTCCATAATCTACATTCATCATACTTCTACATTTAATATTAAGGCACCCTGCACCCTGTGATTTGGTGAATACTGCTCTAAAAGAAGATATATGTTTTGTATATGAGTGCGTGTGTATATGTATATATATTACCATCAAAAGTTTTTGAACAGTAAGATTTTTTGAATTCTCTTCTGCTCACCAAGCCTGCATTTATTTGATCCAAAGTACAGCAAAACAGTAACATTGTAAAATATTTTTCTATCTGAATATATTTTAAAATGAAATTTCTTCAGTCTTTAGTGTCACATGATCCTTCAGAAATCATTTATATATGCTGATTTACTTTTCAAGAAACACTTTTTCATATTATTATTATTATTATTATTATTATTATTATCAATATTTAAATTTGAGTACACTTTTTGCAGGATTCTTTGGGGAATAGAAAGATCAGCATTTATCAGCATTATACACTATACTATTCAAGCTTGGAGTCTTTTTTGGAAAATAATTTATAGATATTATTACTTCTATTTAGCAAGATGCTTTAAATTAATCAAAAATGATGATAAAGACATTTAAGATGTTACAAAAAGTTTATATTTCAGATAAATGCTGTTTTTCTGGGGGTTTCTTTTTAAAGAAACCTAAAAAAAAATTCTACTTGTCTGTTTTCAACATAATAATAATAATAATAATAATAATAATAATAATAATAATAATAATAAATGTTTAAGTAGCAAATCAGAATATTAGAATGATTTCTGAAAGATAATTGTGACTGGAGTAATGACGCTAACAATTCAGATTTGAAATCACAGGAGTAAATTACATTTTAAAATATATTTACATGGAGAGCAGTTATTTTATAGTAAAATAGTAAATAGTAAAAATATTTCACAATATTTTGCTGTATTTTGGATCAAATAAATGCAGACTTGGTGAGCAGAAGAGACTTCTTTAAAATCTGACTGGTCAAAAATTTTTGACTGGTAGTGCATAAATATATATAAAATTTGAATGCTGAATTCCCTCAGAAGCTGGTTTCGTTCATATGAGGTTTAGGGCTGGTGGAAGATGAAGAGGCAGGGCTTTCTTGCCCAGTTACATTCTCATTGGACGGACTCTCACTGGTCGGAGAGGTCAGAGGTCGTCTTGGAGACGTGGGCGTTTGTGATCTGGCTGGACTGAGCGGTGAAGGAGCAGGACTTGGTGTTGCAGGAGCTGGTCTTCTCATGGATGCTGCAGCTGTTGATGATGATGAGGATGATGAAGGTGTGGACAAACACGCCGCTGGCAGGGCGGAGAATGACGATGGCATTCTGAGACCGAGTCTTGCCTCGAGCTCATTGCACACAGCTAAACTCCGTCTCCCCCCGTCCAGGCCTGCCGTGTCCGAGCACTTGGCTCTCTCCTGACAGCGCTCTACAAAGCTGCCTCTTCGGATGGACCCGAGGCCGTCCCGGTCCTTCTCGCGCTCCAGAGGGGTGCGGCCGGGGTGCGGGCTGTTGCTACCGTTGCTGGCAAGAGAGGATTGGCTGAGGCCGAGGTGGGGTGGAAGCTCACGAGGTTTGCTGAGGGGAATCAGCGGGGCCTGACGGGGCAGACTACCGTTCAGAGGAACCGGAGCCCGGAAACCACTGGCAGCTCGCCCGTTTTCACTGAACTGGGAGTGAAGACTGTGAGGAAAGACATGAGAGACAATATAAACAAGGACACAGCGCCATCTACAGGATATGGAGAGAAAACAAGGAAAACCCTTTACTACACATTACAACAGAGTCAACAAACTTGGTCCTGGAGGGCTGGTGTCCTGCAGAGTTTAGCTACAACCCTAATCAAACACACCTGAACTAGCTAATTCAGGTCTTGCTAGGCATACTTGAAACTTCCAGGCAAGTGTGTTGAGGAAAGTTGGAGCTAAACTCTGCAGAACACCTGGTGGCCCCTACATTACAATAAATTATGCACAATTACATGCAACTAAAACCCTACAGTAACTACATGCTGTTAATGAATATTAATCAGAACTTCAATGTATAACAACACTAGGGCTGCAATGATTAGTCGACATTATTATTATTTGACAATAAAAATTGTCAACCATCTTTTTTTTTTTTTTTTTTACAGTCTATGGTAAATACATGCTGCATGCTTTCCTCTCAATAACGAAAAAAAAAAAAAAAAAAATCTTTTGCTATGCGTTTGACTACACAGCGATCTATCACGCAAAGAGCAATTTATTGCTTGAAATTTCTGATATGAACAGAATTTGAATCGACTGGGATTTGAGAATCGAGAATTGGGTCGTTGCAATGAGAATCTATTAAAATTGGCAAATGTTTTTTTACCCTGCCCTAGCAAACATTTAAGCATAAAATAAGCAGAAATTATAGTGCCATTCAATATACACAACATTCACTGTAAATTAATTTAAAGCAAAGCTAAATTACTGACGTGGGAAATGTGCTATACAAAGCAAAAATTGTATCAAAGTTGAATGTGAGGACAGATTTAAAAAAAAAAAAAAAAAAAGAAAGAAAGAAACCCACAAGAAAAAAAAAAAGAGAAATCTACGGACTCAGAAACCAGTAATGTCTCATTCACCAACAAATTATTTGTCTTGACCTGTATTATTTGACAACAATTATTTTTGTATTTATGTTTTTGAGTAGTCATTTGACCTCATTTGACTTGGACCACAAAACCAGTCATAAGTGTAAAGTTGTAAAGCTGTATAAAGCTGAATTAATAAGCTTTCCGTTGACGTATGGTTTGTCAGGATAGGACAATATTTGGCCGAGGTACAGCTATTTGAAAATCTGGAATCTGATGGTGCAAAAAAATCAAAATACTGAGAAAATCGCCTTTAAAGTTGTCCAAATGAAGTTCATAGCAATGCATATTATTGATCAAAAATTACGTTTTGATACATTTACGGTTGGAAATTTACAAAATATCTTCATGGAACATATCAATATCCTAATGATTTTTGGCATAAAAGAAAAATCAATAAATTTGACCCATCCATTGTATTTCTGGCTATTGCTACAAATATACTCGTGCAACATAAGACTGGTTTTGTGGTCCAGGGTCACATATGACCTAATGTAAAAGCCTGCAATAATGCGGTTTGATATATATATAAATATATGCTGCATGCTTTCCTCTCAATAACAAAAAAAAAAAAGCAGAACAAAAACTGACAGCGACGTGCATGTTTGCACGGACTCTGCAGTTAGGTAATCCAGTAAATCTGTCACGTCACGCCCATTTATATAGTGCTTTATGCAATAGAAAAATCAAGTAGCTTTACAATATTATACATGAAAAACCAGAGTCGCTTTCAGTTAGAATTACAACGAGATTTCCTGTTATAAAGCAGCACTCCAGTGTGGTGCTATCTAATGATAAAATCTTTTAAAGAGAGATTATGTTGTGAATGAAATAGTTCTTGTTCATATAGCTAATTAAATGGTGAATAAGAGAGTTTTTCTGTACGTCATCTCATTTTGTGTGCCAAATATATGTATTTACATATATTAATTTTAGAATTATTGTAATTATATAATATGATTTTCAAAAGTGGAAGTGATTACCTTTATTTAATTGTTAGAATATACATAACTCTATATTTTAATAAATTGCAAAAGCTGAATAATTAAAGTCTACTGATTAATTAAAAGGAAAGGAAAGGAAAGAAAAGGACATGACACGTGGTCAAGTACGGTGACCCACACTTGGAATTTGTGCTCTGAATTTAACCCATCCAAGTGCAGACACACAGTAGTGAGTAGTGAACAAACATATGCACCGTGAACACACCCGGTGCAGTGGGCAGCCATATTGACCTCAGTAGGGGACTTACCTCAGTCGTGGTATTGAGGGTGGAGAGAGTGCTGGTTATTCACTCCCCCCACCTTCAATCCCTGCCGGACCTGGGACTCGCAACCTTTCGATTACAAGCCCGACTCCCTAACCATTAGGCCACGGCTGCCCCCATTAGTGAAATAATTGATGATTAGTCAACTAATCGTTCTAATAATCATTAGATTAATTTATTGTCAAAATAATTGTTGCCCTAAATAACACTGTACAAACAAAGACACGTTATGTGTAATCAAAATCACTTATATAGGTCAGTTTGGTTCTAGCAATTGAATAAGTTGCATTGTTGAAAGGAAAAAAAAAC
This sequence comes from Labeo calbasu, assembly GCA_019740295.1. Taxonomy (NCBI): domain Eukaryota; kingdom Metazoa; phylum Chordata; class Actinopteri; order Cypriniformes; family Cyprinidae; genus Labeo; species Labeo calbasu. Next base: position 10,660 of record JAHKKF010500071.1, read on the forward strand.
AAAACAAAACAAAAAAACAGTAGTATAACGCAGAGGTTGCGTTAACCGAAAGTTGTCTGTCATTTATGGAATTTTTTTTTTTTTTAAATCAGCGATGGAAATCTGATGGCCGTCCATCACTTTGACAGATGCCACTGAGAGTGATCTATTTTAAATTGTAGCTGTAATTCCCACCCCTGTCCAGTTGGTGGCGAGTGCACTCCAATGTGGCAGCAGAGCACGGGATCCAGAACAAAAATGAAACTGTCACAAATATTTTGCCAAGCGTTTGATTACTCACAGACGAGTAGCCCACCCACTTTGGCTACAACTATCTATCACGCCACATTAAAGAGTGCCAAAATAGTATTTATTGCTTTAATTTCCAATTTTTATGTCTGACTGACAGCATTTTAGTTTCAGATGAAAAAAAAATCAAAGTAAATGCAATAGGTTAAGTAATTACTATAGGTAAACAAGCAAGTTCATCACACTTGATTTGTATTTGTATTGGGACTAATCAGCATGTAGTTTAAAGATGTAGAGGTGTACCTGCACATGGAGTTTCGTGAGGAGTGTGTGAGAGATGCCGCAGGACTCATGTCTGGTGTTCGAGTCAGTGCCAGATCACACTGGTCCAAAAGTTCCAGTAACTCCTCTTCAGTGGGACCGCCGAGAGCTTTAACACACACAATACAGAACAGGTATTGATGAGTAGCTTTTTTTTTTTTTTTTGCTTAACCCCTTATAATGCATTCAAAATGTTTTTACAATTATTATATACAACATAATCATTGTTTTTGAATAGTCATAACTCTTTAATATTCTCAGCTAAAACTACATTTTATTTACGACTTCCCATTAATGAGTGAATTAGAAATTTCAATTTTTCAAAATTTTGATGTGTGTATATTGGTCAAAAATAGTCCAAATTTATGAAACCTACATATATTTTTCTGTCAGTCATGCAAGACAGCATTAAAACAAAAATTACTCAGTTTCCCAACAATATAAGTTGAAAAAATTTTTATCTGCATAAACTTTCATTTTCAGATGAATTAAAAATCTTTTTTTATGCTGCAAAGGCTCATCAATAGGCATACATATTCATGTTCATCAACAAAATTCAGTGCCAAAAGTATTTTGTAAAATATATTTTACAAATGTTATTGTAAAATAATTTGACATAACTTTACAGATAATTCAAAACCTAGTACTCCATTGTGTAACTAATAGATCTCATAATACATCCCCAGTTCATTATTTTTTTACATTAGGAACTGCAAAAATTTTTTGTATTATAATTTGTCAAATTTTGTTTAATTATGCAAATAAGGCATTACCTATATAGACACACAATTTAATTAATTCGCATACAGCTCCAAAACAGAAATTCAAAATTCTTGATTCATTACACTGACGTTAAAGGAGAAGTCCACTTCCAGAACAACAGTTTACAAATAATTTACTCACCCCCTTGTCATCCAAGATGTTCATGTCTTTCTGTCTTCAGTCGTAAAGAAATTATGGTTTGAGGAAAACATTTCAGCATTTTTCTTCATAGAATGGACTTCAGTTGTGCCCCTGATTTTGTACTTCCAAAATGTAGTTTAAATGCAGCTTCAAAGGGCTCTAAATGATCCCAGCCGAGGAAGAAGGGTCTTATCTAGCGAAACGATCTGTCATTTTTTT
>JAHKKF010500088.1:0-12526 GCA_019740295.1 Labeo calbasu
GTACATTCTAAATGGTTCTCTCATATGTTGAATTAACAAGTCAGATTCATTCTAATGAATCAGTTCATCTTAAATGATTCTCTCTCATACAATACTGTCTGTTGCGTTGGACAGTCTGATTCATTCTAGTGAATTGATACTGTACATTCTAAATGGTTCTCTCATATGTTGAATTAACAAGTCAGATTCATTCTAATGAATCGGTTCATCTTAAATGTTTCTCCTTCTCTCTCATACAGTACTGTATGTTGAGTTGGACAATCTGATTCATTCTAGTGAATTGATTCATCCTAAATGGTTCTCTCTCAAATGTAGAATTGGCAAGTCAGTTTCATTCTAATGAATCAGTTCATCTTAAATGATTCTCTCTCATACAATACTGTATGTTGAGTTGGACAGTCTGATTCATTCTAGTGAGTCGATTCATCTGAAATGGTTTTCTCTCAAATGTAGAATTAGCAAGTCAGATTCATTATAATGAATCAGTTCATCTTAAATGTTTCTTTCTCTCTCATACTGTATGTGGAATTGGACAGTCTGATTCATTCTAGTGAATTGATACTGTACATTCTAAATTGTTCTCTCTCATATGTAGAATTAACAAGTCAGATTCATTCTAATGAATCAGTTCGTCTTAAATGTTTCTCCTTCTCTCTCATACAGTACTGTATTTTGAGTTGGATGGTCTGATTCATTCTAGTGAATTGATTCATCCTAAATGGTTCTCTCTCAAATGTAGAACTGGCAAGTCAGATTCACACTAATGAATCAGCTCATATTAAAAAATCGTCTTTCACATCCTGTATATAGAGTTGGAAATCCTGATTGATTCTAGTGAATCGATTCATCCTAAATGGTTCTTTCTCACATACAGAATTGGCAAGCCAGATTCGTTCTAATTAAAAAATAACCTGTTCACATTAAATGGTTCTCTCTCATACAGTATGTGGATTTGCAAAGTCTGATTCATGTTAGTACATCGAGTCATCCTAAATGGTTCTTACTCGATTGGAAAGTCAAATTTGTTCTAATGGATCAGTTCATCTTAAATGACTATCTCGCTAAAATCAGTTTAAATTAAGTGAATCCTTCATCCTAAATGGTTCTCTTTCTCATATGAAGAGTTGGAAAGTCTGATTCAGTCTTGTGAACTGGTTTTTACTGGTTTAAATGAAATTGGTCTCTTTCACTGATTTCTGGAGTGCATTTTACATAAAAATACCTTTTCAGTTTTTCTACTTAAAACTTTCATGTTCAATTCAATGTCTTAATTGCCACTTCTTCGTAACTCTGACATTTGCTAGTAATTTCTAAGTGAAAATTGTTTCTACACAAAATTTCAGTGTAGCTTCCTCAACTCCTGTGTAGATCCTGTGACCCAAATGAATGTTGTTTTTCTCCTCCATAATTCATTGTTCATATTTGTATACAGCACAGATCAAAACAAATACGCTCAATAAGCCACAGTGCTCAGTTGGGTCTCTGTGTATTGATTGGATGCAGAGTTTTGCATTCAGTGGGACACTGTGCATTGAGAAGGGCCAAGAAACACCTCAGCAAGAGGGGTAACGTGGCCCGTATTTCTCTACTTTAGCTCAGAAAGCCATTTGACTTTAATTGTGTGGACACACTCCAGGACGCCAGCTCTCTTAAGTTGAGAGCTTAATAAACAAATGCAGCTTCTAAATAGAGCAGCCAGTGTTTGTATCTTGAGGTTAATGACCTTTATATTTCCCACACAGGTAACCTCTCAAAGACCTGCACTGCTAATGGCTGGACCGAGATGGACCCGATAGAAATCGCAGTGCATTGTGGCTATAATCTGAATGGCACAGTAGATGACGTAAGTGCAGCATACACTATGTTGGTATATTAACAAAATGATTATATCAGTTAACAAAATGATTGAGTTTTTTGATTGTGAGACTTTAGAAAGCATCATTCATGCAAAAATATCTTAGTAAAGTTATGTCAAACTAGTGTTTTTAACTCCACTGGCATTATACAACACTGAAATGCTCCGACTCTTGACGTATTGAACTTTTAGCCCACAGAAAGCGATCGTTCTCATGTCATATTGAGTGTTCCTCACCCCAAAAACCTTAACATTCACCTCTCTTCAGTCAACCTTTTAGCCTCTATTTCCAGCTAGCCTTTTATTGCCTAGTGCAAACTAACAAGTCCAAACATAACAGTTCCTTTATTTAGCATTGCACATCGGTGTCAGCCTTCGGATGCATTTGTAAACACACTAATAATCCATCACTGAAGCAGCTATTATATAACACGAAACACCTTGATCTTTTGAGCAGAGTGTAGTTAAGTGAAGAGCAAATGACCTTTGCCCTTTGATGAAAGCTTTCCCAGCATGCGTTTGCATCAACAGCACGCACGGCCTTCAGACCCACTGGGAATATGTGGGCATGGGACTTAAAAGGAATTTTATGTTTTTGTTGATGAGCGTCTGATGTTGCCTTGTTCAGGTTTTTAGATTCAACTTCGGTCAAAGACTATAGAGGGGGGTTATTTGAATACGCTCTACGCAGGTGAGTCTTTTAGCAAAGCTCTGCGTGGGAGAGACAGCACATTACCTATTCTTACCACAAAAAGATAGCCTTGAGTAAAGAAACATTCTTTTCAGACATCAGGATACCATAAATGGACAAGAAGTCAAGGCATTGAGTCATTCTCAGATACCGTGGTTGTTTTGTTTTTGAGCTGTAGCGTTTATGAAGGTTGTGAACGCATGTTTTGATCACTGTCGTCATATGTACTGAGAGCAGTATGCTGTTAAAAATTTGTTAGATTTGCGCATAAAGCAAAAGATTATATTTATTGCTTTTAATAGAATGATTTGTTAGAAAGCATGTTTAATGATGTTTAAAGTTCATGATAACATATACTGACCACACTGTATAAAAGTCTGAAGTTGTTACATTTTATGTTTTCAAAAGAAGTCATCTGTAGTCACCAGGGCTGCATTTATTTAATCAAAAATCATTCCGATATGCTGATTTGCTCTTCAAGAAACATTTATCATTACAACCATTGAAAACAGTTGCTGCTTTATATTTTTGTGGCAACCACGAATATTTTTTCAGGGATCTTTGATGAATAGAAATTTTAAAAGACCATTATTTATTGAAAATATTTAATCTTTTGTACCACTGCAAACATCTTTTCAAAGTAATGTGTCTTTGCTAAATAAAAGTATTCATTTCTTCTTTCAAACAAACAGATATTGACCTCAAACCAACAGTAGTGTAACTGAACTCTTCAAGAAGAATTAAACCGTTCAGAGCTATTTGAACTAGTAAACGTGTATTTTTTGTTTTTTTCTGCAGGATAGTTTCTTTAGGTCGGTGAAGATCGGCTACACCATCGGACACAGTGTTTCTCTCATTTCTCTCACTACTGCCATTGTAATACTTTGTATATTCAGGTAAGATATTCTACATTTGTTTAAAAATGCAAAGTTCTGCCTTGAAACTCTATCGGAGGCCGATAGATTCTAACTCAATTTTATATACAAATCGATTAATCGCAATTAATCGCATTCAAAATAAAAGTATGTGTTTACACAATGTATGTGTGTGTATATAAGAAATATTTACATGTGTATATATTCATATTTAATATAAATACAAATTACATATATTTCTTAAATATATACATGTATGTGTGTATAGTTATATACACAAATACACATACACAGTACATCGATTTAACATCACTAATATAATCACATCTTTACTCACATGATGCGGCTGTTTGGCTTTTCTTCACATCAGCAGTTAATGAGCGGCTGTTCAACATTCAAATACTTGGCTAGTGCTTGTTGTTCAAAAACCCTCCACCTTCCCCAGCTCCACCTGTATAGATCTACTACGGGGTGTTTTCATGTATGTTATATATGGGGGTTATTATATATGTTATAAGTGCAGCAGCAGTATTTTTACATGCTCCTAGCAGCATAGCGAATCTATTAAAGGAACACTCCACTTTTTTGAAAATAGGCTCATTGTCCAACTCCCCTAGAGTTAAACAGTTGAGTTTTACTGTTTTCGTATTCATTCAGCCAATCTCCGGGTCTGGCGGTAGCACTTTTAGCATAGCTTAGCACAGATCATTGAATCTGATTAGACCGTTAGCATCTCACTCAAAAATGACCATATATAATGATGATATTTTTCCAAGTTAAAACTTGACTCTTCTGTAGTTACATCATGTACTAAGACTGACGGAAAATGAAAAGTTGCGATTTTCTAGACTGATATGGCTAGGAACTATGCTCTAATTTCGGCGTAATAATCAAGGAACTTTGCTGTCGTACCATGGGTGCAGCAGGCGCAATGATATTACGCAGTGCCTGAAAGTGACCGGCACTAAGTTTGCGTTGATGCAGCCGGCAGAGTTGATGGCTGCGTAATATCATTGCGCCTGTTGCACCCATGGTACGGCAGCAAAGTTCCTTGATTATTACGCCGGAATGAGAGTATAGTTCCTAGCCATATCGACCTAGAAAATCACAACTTGTCATATTTCGTCCGTCTTTGTACATGATGTAACTACCGAAGAGTCAAGTTTTAAATAGAAAAAATATCAAAACTCTTGCTAACGGTCTAATCGGATACAATGATCTATGCTAAGCTATGCTAAAAGTGCACCAGACCCGGAGATCAGCTGAATAGATTCGAAAACGGTAAAACTCAACTGTTTAACTCTAGGGGAGTTGGAAAATGAGCCTATTTTCAAAGAAAGTAGAGTGTTCCTTTAAACCTAGGCTCATTGGAAATACGTGCTTCTATATACATTTCTGTAAAACTGAATAAAGTACCTGTTAGAATCAGTGCAGTTCCCAGTTGAAACACTAGAGGCAGTAAAACTGTATGATTTACAGGTACAGAGTTTTGATTAATAAAGCCTAATTTTACACAATTACATGCAGAATATTATGTTATGACTTCAAAACACTTTTAACATCCTGCGCAGTTCAAAAACTGATACTTTTGAATTTTGTCATAACATTTACAGCTTCATAAGCATGACTTTTCTAATTCAGTAGGTTTGCTCAGTAGCTCACCCGATACGGCGTTGCACTTGAATGATGAAGAGCTCCAGTATGAAACTACATTTCGACAAAACAGCTAAAATCTGCATAAGGAAGTTAAAATAGCATGGCTGCAACAACAAATGCGTTTTTATATTACTTTTACATTTGTTAACACTATTAGGTAGGTTTAGCGTTGGGATTGGTGTAGGGAATATTTCCAACATGATAGAGCATTAACCTTTAGCGACACTACCCGGATATTTGAATTCTGAACAGCTGAAATATGTACCTCAAGCAGTGTAATAAAAAAGCAGGAATGCGTACCTGTACCAACATAATAAAAATGTGCCACGGGCACGTATTGAACGTGTGTTTTAGCTCCACTCTCTGGACATTTCACTTTGAAACTGACGCAAAACATGCAGTAAGGGAAGTAATTATGCTGTTGCAGAAATGCAGAAACGTATTTTTAAAATAAGCCTGGGTTTTAATCTATTCCACTAAGACAAAACTCATTAATACCGGCATATAAATTACCTTGCTAAACTCTCCGAGAGCTGTCATGACAAAACTGATGCTAACATATATTTGCTGGTATGGGTGTGAATTGGGTTCTTTCCTAAACTGTTTTGTTTCTCTAGATGTGTCATGTTAAAGCCTTATCCAAAGCAATTATTTTTGAAGAAAATGACTACCTGCCTAACCGACAACTCTTTGAAATGAACTGACAGTGAAGTAATTACATTTTTTTTTTTTTTTTTACACAAATTAACCGCATGAACAGGGTCATTATTCTTTTTTTTAAATAGTTAGATTTAAATGTAACATAAAAAACAGTTGTGGCTTTTAAAATGTATAATTTTAAAATATTAATATTATATTAATTTAAAATGTTCATTAGAATGTAATCAAATGTGTTTAGGCACAAAACAACTATTTTACTACACAAGTTTTTACAATAATGTTTTTTTGCTGTCAAACACCAGGCTCAGTTTGAGTTCTACTAATGTTTCGCATTTAAGGTTGTCATTTGGATTAAGCTATTGGTTACCAGGCTTTAAATACAGAAAACAGAGCTTCATGCGTAGTTGTAGCCAACCCCAAATTTACCATGGGGCGTCATGGAGCGAGTCACTGAATCACTTAAGCTGTCGAGGATTAAACAGCAAACAACATGTATCCGTTTTGACACTACAGTGATTGATCTAGCTCACCAGAGGCAAAACGGCCTGCTAATAACAGAGATAAGAGCTTTCTTACATGTATATTCCAACACACACATTTCATCTTAGCCAAACCAGACCATCAGAGAATCATTCCTGTGTGCATTAGTGCTCACTTATAAAGCCAGTAGTCATACTCAAAACCATAAACAGAGTTTAAAACCCTTTAAATGACACCAAGTTAGCATTCAAACGACGTAGGCGATATCATTTATACATGAATTAAAGTATTAGTTCACTTCCAGAAGAAAAATATCCTGATAAATTACTTACCCCCATGTCATCCAAAATGATTGTGTTTCTTTCTTCAGTTGAAAAGAAATTAAGGTTTTTGAGGAAAACACTATATGGATTTTTCTTCATATAGTTGACTTCAATGGGGATCAATGGGTTGAAGGTCTAAACTGCAGTTTCAGTGCAGCTTCAAAAGGCTCTACACAATCCCAGCCGAGGAATAAGGGTCTTATCTAGTCAAACGATTGGTCATTTTCTAAAAAAACATACAAATTTATATACTTTTTTAACCACAAACGCTCCGTTGGCTCCCATTGAAGTCCACTATATGGAGAAAAATGCTAAAATGTTTTCCTCAAAAATCTTAATTTCTTTTCGACTGAAGAAAGAACGACATTAATACCTTGGATGACATGGGGGTGAGTAAATTATCAGGACATTTTTATTCTGGAAGTCAACTAATACTTTAAATACTGTTTCCGGTGATATGCTCATTAGTAGTGACTGCTATGGATGTAGCTTACTTATAATCAATGTTGGGGAAAGTTACTTTTAGAAGTAATGCATTACAATATTGCGTTACTCCCTAAAAAGTAACTAATTGCATTACTTAGTTACTTTTTATGGAAAGTAATCCATTACATTACTTTTGCGTTACTTTTTTTAATCTGGGCAGGGCTTGCTTGTTTGTTTTTAATATAAAAAAAGTTGGCAATTCTTGGAAATTGTAGCACTTTTACACCAAAATGTGAAATGAATAAACCTCAGGCTGAAGGAAAAGAAAATTCACGTCTGTACAGTAGAACGCAGAAGAATAACGTTTAACACACTTCAGCAATAAAAAAGCAGCACAAATGTTTATCTAGAATAATTTTTGCTTATTAGTATGGTTGAATTGAATAATCGAAGGTCAGCAGCAAAGACACTGGTTCATAAATTGGGATTAAATACATAAAGGATATGTGTTATTTTAATTATTGCAGGTTTGCGTCATATTCTGAGTTACATTTCACAGTTTTTATTCATTTTGAGGAATACTGAATCTATTGTTGTTGGGTTTTTTTTAACTTCGGTAACATCTTATTCCCGGTTTCTTTTAACATGGGGACAGGAGACCTGTCAATCAATAAATGGGAAAAAAAAGTAACTCAGATATTTCGCTGTAAATTAAAAAGTAGTGCATTGCTTTACTAGTTACTTGAAAAAAAGTAATCTGATTACGTAACTCAAGTTACTTGTAATGCGTTACCCCCAACACAGCTTATAATCACCCATAACATACGGCCCTGTTAATAAATGCAATATTAGGTAAGATGAAGTAAGATTCCCAAATGACCCCCGACCTTAATTTTTTATCTTGACCATAGATGGCAAAAAAATCTCATTTCACCTCAACACTTTTGACGAATGGCTCTGCTATTTTTAATTTTCTAATTTCATCTGAATGTGAACATTTGTGAGATTTAATCAGTCGAATGAGTTTTAAGGTTTTTCTGTCTCTGTTAAATAGTGATCTATGACATTACATTATGTTGAATATTGTTTTTTTAATACTTATCGTAATTAATAAGGGTTATTGGTCAGTATTTCCACAAATAACGTAGATGTAGATTTCAGATATCTTCTCTTTTCACTACAACCCCAAGGCTAATTGACTGAAATCATTCGATTTGCATTTTTAGTGTTGCTATTATGATATTTTTAAATAAGGAAGCATCTTTCCTTATTTTGCTCTGCAGTATTTGACTGATTTACCAAACGCATATGAGGATGACCTATAAAAGTGTGCAAGTTTTGCTATAAACTTGCACAGTGTCAGTCCTCCCTGGAGCATCCTGAGGTTAAGTGCTTTGCTCAAGGGCACAAATGTGATAACTCACAGCTCTCTCCTTCTGATTAGCAACTCTAAGCTCAACCACGTCCCACCTCAAATGTTGTCATTTCCATCAGGAATAAGGTTCATGTGTCACCCGTATGGCAGAGCAGCACTACTCCTCGATAAAGCTGCTCATGTTGAGCTCTTCAGTAATGTAATCAGTCCTAATCCTGTCTATTAACACTATCTGCACTCGAGCTACAGGCTTAAGCAGTCTTAACTGAGAGGATATCAGTCTGATGTGGGATTTCAGTGACTGACAGGGGCTGAAGACCTGATCGCACCTCAGGTTATTATTGCTGGTTTGAACACTTGCTCCCACTCCATTGAATGACTCAGGTCACAAGTTGGTGGAGAAACAGTCTGTGGTCTAATTAAATTGTGCCTTTACCAAGTTTGTAGTGTCCAAATTTGTCAGTGGTATGTCAAGGTGATCCTGCAGATGGCCAAGCACTAGAGACGCAACATAGGCCTGAAAAATCATGCTGATAGTGTCGGATCACAGTATGTGAAATGAGCAAACCAAAGACGACATGCCTGTGCATGAGCGCTAGGTTAAAGTAAACAGAGATTTGACCTTTAACTCAAAAAATGTAGTTATAATTAGTTCGGGAGAATTGAAATGTCATGCAATGTGAATTGCAACTTATATAAAGCTGTATTGTAAGGAATCCTATTTGCAAATGGGTTCAGTCAAAGTTAAGCTCTATAGAAAGCATCCATGACATATTGATAAATAATTAAGACTCTACAGTGATGCACTTGCAAACAAAATCTGTGGGGTAATTTGTTTTGAATGTAGAACATTCAGTATTAGTACAAGAAACAGTGGCAGAATTTCCTTTTCTTGTGTTGTGTTTTGAATTTATTGCCATCATTGGAATAAATTACATTAATAATTGCCATAAAATATATTACTGTAAACAGTTCTTCTAAGTTTCAGTGAAATTTCGCAGTATTATTTTTTCTTTTCTTCGAAAAATTACAGTGTACACTACCAGACAAATGTCTTTGGACAGTAAAATTTTAAATCTTTAAAGTCTCTTCTGCTCACTGAGCCTACATTTATTTGATCCAAAATACAGCAAAAGCAGTAATATTGTAAAATATTTTTACTATTTAAAATAACTGCTTTTTATTTGCATATATTTTAAAATCTAATTTATTCTTGTAATCAAAGCAAATTTTTCAGGATCATTACTCCAGTCTTGTATCACATGATCCTTCAGAAATCATCCTAATATACTGATTTGCTGTTCAAGAAACATTTATTAGTATTATTGCTAATATTTAAAACAGCCGAGTATATTTTTCAGGATTCTTTAATAAACAGAAAGATCCAAAGATCAGCATTTATCTGAAATAAAAATCTTTTGTAACATAATACACTATGCAATTTAAAAGCTTGGAGTCAGTATAATTTATTAAAAGAAATAATCAAAAAGAAATAATCAAAATTAATACTTTCATTTAGCAAGGACGCTTTAAATTGATCAAAAATGCCAATAAAGACATTTATAATGTTACAAACGATTTCTGTTTCAGATAAATGCTGTTCTTCTGCATTTTCTATTCATCAAAGAAACCTGAAAAATTCTATCCAGCTGTTTTCGACATAATAATAATAATAAATGTTTTTTAAGCAGCAAATCAGAATATTAGAATGATTTTTTCTGTAGGGTCATGTGACTGGAGTAATGATGCTAAAAATTCAGCTTTGAAATCACAGGAATAATTAAATTTTGAAATATATTCAAATTAAAAAAAAAAAACAGTTATTTAAATAGTACAAATATTTCAAAATTGCACTGTTTTTGCAGTACTTTAAATCAAATAAATGCAAGCTTGAGCAGCAGAGACTTCTTTAAACAACATAAAAAATCTTGATTGGTAGTATTGACTGGTAGTGTATGTTTTAGTCATAACTTTATATCTTTCAGACTCATAAGTGACTGAATGGAATTTATTTAGAACATGTGAATATTTTGTATTTTTTGTTATAAACTAACAATCCCTACAGCATGACAGCTGTGTCAGTATTTGGGAGTATTACTGTAAAACATACTGTAGAATATAAATCTTTTCTTTGCAGCAGCGTGCAGAGAGATCCCAGTGTTTAAACAAAGTGTCAGCTCATTTACTAGTGTGAGAATGGACATTATAAACAAAAGACATCATGTTCAGGGTGTTCTGGGATATCATGGAGATCTGGGAGTCTCTACGTTTTTTAAAAACTCTTACATTTTGGAAAAAGCAGCTGTGATAGTCTTCTTTACACATAAAGTGAAAACTATACCATTGCTTACTCACTCTCATGTTGCTCCAAACCGGTACGATTTTTTTCTTCCACAAAGTAGATTGAGTCCGGTCAGTATTTTGACTGCCTGCCATAGCTTGATAATATGAAATGAGCATGTTAGACATGAAATGAACAGCTACCTTGAATTTTAAATCAGATTTTGTGAATTCCCATGTTTGCCGTGAGTAGAAATGTGTGTGAAATGGACTACGACACAATGCAACAAATTATCTGTTTAACGAACCCCTTACACGGACCAGAAAGCTCAATTAGGATTTCATTTGTAGTGTAATTAGCTGTCATTTTTTCCATTATTAGTTCCAAGGACAGGGTGTAATTAGGAGGCAGGGGATTTCTCAATCAGGCTTAACATATTTTAGATTCAGTGCGTGAGCATGGCTGATTGTATTCCTTGTATTCCCTCAGGAAACTCCACTGCACGCGGAACTACATCCACATGCACCTGTTTGTGTCCTTCATTCTGAAAGCCATCGCGGTCTTCATCAAAGATGCGGTGCTCTATGATGTTATGCAAGAGTCTGACAATTGCTCCACTGGCTCTGTAAGTTTATTATTGCACAGTCTGTTTATTTAATCTTTAATAATTCCCTCAGGAGTCTGTAATAGTTTCACTTAGCCAACCATGTGACATCCACACGCAGCAAAGCAAGTATTTATCTAGCAGTGTTAGTAATCAGTGTAAATATAGTCTATCCCAGCTGATCACGTTTACATTTTTTCTTGCTCACTGGTCTTGGGCCTCTCAACTGTTATGTCTGCTGTTAAACAACCATGGGCATAACTTCACACTTGCTGCTGAATTCAGTGCTGTGGGTGACCTCTGTTTGAACCAGCTTGCCAAAATGCTTGTTCCAGTCATTCTGGATGGCATGTACTCCCACTGTTATTGTTGTATCCCCTCAAGCTACTTCAATTTCAGAGATTTTTCTTTCACAACATTGCAAAATCATAAGATGTGATGTGAATTTTGGGTCATTTTTGGACACTAGCGCCACAGGGTATTTTGTTTGTGCTATTTTGCACTACAAGCTTATGTATGCTGGTTTACTAGTGTCTGACCAATATTCTTAATATGTTTAAACAGTAACACTTCCAGAAACCCCACAAGGACCAAATCTGGTTGACTAGTCTCATTAGCTAGGTTTTGCTTAAACCAGCACCATACAAGCACCAACCAACCAACAGAAAGTAGGTAAAAGATTGACAGTGACAACATTAAAATTTGATCAGTACAAATAGCAAGTTAAATGGTGAAACTAGCAAAAAAAGCAGGTAAAAAGTAACAGAATTAAAATTAGATTATGCAAGTAAAACTAGTAAACACAGGTAAGAGCTACAGTGACTAAAATAAAATTAGACCATACATGTAAAACATCCATGCTAGTAAAAAGTGAATGACAACATAAAAAATTAGACCATGCAAGTAAAAATTTCAAACTAGTAAAACTAGTAAAAAGCAGGCGAAAGAGTGACAGTGACTAAATTCAAATTAGACCATGCGAGTAAACTTTCAAACTAGTAAAACTAGTAAAAAGCAGGTAAAAGAATAAGTGACAGTGTAAGTAACAGACTAAATTAAAATTAGACCATGCAAGTGAAACATCTGAACTAATAAAATTAGTAAAAAGTAGGTAAAAGAGTGACATTGACCAAATTAAAATTAGACCATACAAGTAAAATATCCAAACTAGTAAAAAGCAGGTAAATGAGTGACACTGACTAAATTAAAATTAGACCATGCAAGTAAAACATCCAAACTAGTAAAACTAGTATAAAGCAGGCGAAAGAGTGACAGTGACTAAATTCAAATTAGACCATGC
>JAHKKF010500089.1:0-21158 GCA_019740295.1 Labeo calbasu
AATATGGGGTGCTGTGTGTACATTAATGAGGAAAAAAATAAACTTAAATGATTTTAGCAAATGGCTGCAATATAACAAAGAGTGAAAAATTTAAGGGGTTCTGAATACTTTCTGTACCCACTGTATATTAAAATAAAAAACAGTTATTTTTAAATAGTAAAAATCTTTTAAAATTTTACAGTTTTTGCTGTATTTTGGATCAAATATATGCAGGTTTGGTGAGCAGAAGAGACTTCTTTAAAAAACATTAAAAACCTTACTCTCCAAAAACTAGGTAGTGACTGGTAGTGTGTACTGTATATACGATATAAAGTATTTATTTAGCATAATATTAATGTTATTTGTTATTGTTACGCAGCTGTTTGTGGTTGAGCGAGCGGGCCGGAGGTCTCTGCACCTCTTGGGACTGCTGGGAATGGCTGGATCTGCTGTACTGATGACCATCGCTCTTGCCTTGCTGGTATGCAAATAATATATAGTTACCTAAATGCCATGGTGTCAGTGTTTACAGTTATTAATCATTCAAATAGTCAAATAGGTCCGAGTGTTTACAATATATTTAATCTGACGGCTTTATTACGTATCTCTCTAACAGGAAAAGTATGACTGGATGTCCTACATGAGCATCGTAGCAATCTTTGCATTCGTGGCTTTCTTCGAAATCGGACCGGGCCCCATCCCATGGTTCATCGTGGCAGAACTGTTCAGTCAAGGCCCAAGACCCTCAGCTTTTGCTGTAGCTGGATTCTCAAACTGGACAGCCAACTTCATCGTGGGCATGTGCTTCCAATATGTCGAGGTAAGAACCCGGTGAGAATTATATTAGGAAGTGGACAGAACTTCATTTGACTGGTTTAACATTATCTTCTCTGTCTGTCTTGTGCTTTGACAGGAGCTCTGTGGGGCGTACGTGTTCATCATCTTCACTGTGTTTTTACTCTGCTTCTTCATCTTCACCTACTTCAAAGTCCCAGAGACCAAGGGCCGGACGTTCGACGAAATCTCCGCCGGTTTCCGTCAGGCAGCATCAGGTGCTGAGAAGCACTCGCCCGAGGAGCTTAACAGCCTGGGGGCGGACTCTCAACTTTAAGCCCCTCCTCTAACCCCGCCTCCCTCATCTGGTCACTCTTCTGCACGCAACTACTGAGGAGGAAGGGTCGGCAGGCTGTCAATCAAACATTTCCCCCCTTCCCACAGCCGCACTCACCTCTTAGTTCCTCTGCGATGTCCCCGATGGCTTCACACGGCCAGCTGAACGGCAGATGACTGTATGCAAAACACGGGGTTTGAAAGGCGGGGAATAAGAGTGGTTATCATATTCCTTTTATCAGAAAGATGAACGTTTTAAGACATGTTTGAGGTGTCGTATTTTGCGTCGCAATCGCTTTGGCTAGCTTTACTAGGTTTTATGTTGTTATCATCCTGAATGTTACTTCTGCTGTGCTGTGAGAGAGTATAAAAATCGATGAAGGTCACCGGGTCGCCCCTGACCGATCCGCTATGATGTTAACGTCAGAAATCCATACTGTATTCCAGATGACTGTATCTCCATCTTGAAAGGCTTGTGGCCTTGATAAACTGAAGTTAGCATCATTAGCTTCCCCAAACAACATAAACAAAAAAATTTAAATAATAGGATTGAATTTAAGAATTTTTTTTAATTAAAAATACCAAAAAAAATTGTAATATTACGAAATATTATTGCAATTTTAAAAAGTAGTTTTCTATTTTAAAATACAGTAAAATGGAATTTATTCCTGTGATGCAAGCTGATTTTTCAGCATCATTACTCTAATATGCTGATTTATTAACAATATATGCTTAATATTTTGTATGGAACCGGTGATAATTTCTTTCAGGATTCTTTGATGAATAAAACGTAAAAAAAAAAACAGCTATTATTTAAAATATAAATCTTTTGTAACAATATACACTACCGTTCAAAATTTGAGGGCAGTAATTTTTACTTTCTTTTTTTGAAAGAAATGAATACTTTTATTCAACAAGAATTTTCTAAATTGATAAAAAGTGATAGTTGTTTGTTAGAAAAGATTTCTATTTTGAGTAAATGCTATTATTTTTAACGAATTTTTTATCGAGGAAATCTAAAAAAGTATCCGTTTATAAAAAATATTAAGCAGCACAACTGTTTCCAACATTGATAATAAATCAGGATATTAGAATGATTTCTAATGGTTCTTGTGACACTAAAATATTTTAAATTGCAATATTTCATAATGTTACTGTTTTTTCTGTATTTTAAGCATAAATAATTAATTAAATGAATTAAAATAATAAATATATATTTTTTAATCCTTAAAATAAACATGCATTTTAATTAAAAGTGAGTTAAATATGCCCCCAAAATATGTAATTTATGATGTCATTAACACAATATGACGTCATACATAAATGTACAATTTTTGCTCCAACTCTTCTGCATAGCAAGCTTTTTTTGTTATTTTTAAACTTTACAGTGTATTTTAGCCCTATATTCATATCAATACATCTTCTGTTCTTGCTTTTCAAGATGCGTCACGTCTTTTAAATGTATTTATATTTTTGTAACAAATTCACTTGCTTTCTCTATGATAGTTCCGATCGCTCTATGAGAAGACAAACAGAACATTTCTGAAATCGTTTCATGTTACCTGTCACCCAATATTACATCAACCCAGCTGTTTTTTAAAAAAGTAAGATCGTCACTTTATAAAGCACAATCAGACTGAAAGTATTAGCGTCAGTGCAAGTGAATGTTGATCATCAAATAGTGCAAAATACTCCCATATCTGACATTCATAATGTCCCACTTCAGCGAAAGTTCAGTAGTTTGAAATGCGATTTGCACAGTCGACTCCCTCCGGAGGGAGAATTATCAAGTTGGGAAACACAGAGAGCGACCAAAATGCACTGTGACTGGTGGCGTGACGAGAGTGCACTGTACAGCTTTCCTCTTCATCTTCATCTGACGGAAGAGCTGCGAAACCAGACCATTGACGATGCTGTTAGTACAAACTAAGAGTCTGTTGAGAACATCTGCTGTTCAGCTTGCTCCGACAGACATGTTTGGAAACACAGTATGCCTGGCTCCAATGTGCCTTGTCATTTTTATAGACCTCTAGTTTCCTTTTTTCTTTTATAATCTAGTATGTTCACCCTTACTAGTTTATGTATAAGTATTTGTGATTTTACGCACATCAGAGTCATCAAATGAGGTTTTTCACTTATATAATCTGCTGTTAAACATTGTTCCTGTTTTTAAACACTCCAGAATAAATTCTACTTTTGGTTTCAGGTTAAAAACGTACATAATCAGCTATATTTTTAGATCTGTAAATGAGGTTTTTTCTCACTTTGAGTGGAGTTTGAGTGTGTGCATGTGATATTTGGCCAGTTTGCCAGCAATACAAGAGGTCAAATCAATTTCTGTGTTTGAACACCAGCATCCTGAATACATATTCACCCGCACAGCATTCCATATGAAAGCATCTTGTGTGTTTGACGTTTTGTACACATCGGAAAGACACGAGTGTGTGTGTGTGTGTGTTTCAGATCATATGCATGTTCACGTAAACTCTCAGTATGAGCGTGTCCCACTGAAATCACTGACGTGTGTTGTGGAATAGTCAAAGAAACGTATATAAGCATTTTATAGCCTATGGAGAGTTTGATGATTTCCCGCTGTAACTGTACATAATGAATGTAAAATAGGTGAAGTTTATGTGTAAGAAGACATTGTAGTTTTATAGCGTGATTTTAATAGCTGTACCATTTGTCATTTTCCTCCGTTTTTATAATGTAGAATATATTTCTCCTTCTTTTCTTTGATGCACTATCATGGTAGTCAATACTGTAAGAAATGTAAACATCTTACTGTTCTTTTGTTTTGTTTACCATACTGTATTTATTAGATCACCTAATTTATTTAGTGTTGCTTTCTGTTATGAAAATAAAATTGTTAGAAAAAAAACAATGTGTTTGTGAATGAATTGAGAATCAGTTTGGGTAGTTTTACCATAGTTGTTTCCAACAAGTGGTTCTCATTTATCAAAAACACCTAATTCAATTTATTTAATTGTACATAAACTCCACGAACTGAAATTGGTGTTATTTTGAGTACATATATATCCACCTTATTTTTCAACGCGGAGGTAAGCCGTTTTTTGTAAATGTGCGAAACTTCCGGTTCAAAGTGCAGTAAACGGTAAAACTCTTTGCACTACAAACCAGTGTGTTCATAATTAAGTTAATATATATCGAAATAATATGGTAAGACACACAAGACTGCAATATCAAGCAGAAAAACGAGATGTATTGTACAGCTAAAACAGGACTTAAATGGTGCCCCAAAGTTTTAACTTCCAAAATGCAGTTTAAATGCAGCTTTAAAAGGCTCTAAACGATCCCAACCAAGAAAGAAGGGTCTTATCTAGTGAAACGATCGGTCATTTTCGAAAAAAATTGACAATTTATATTCTTTTTAACCTTAAAGGCTCGTCTTGTCTCTACGATGCACATGCGTAGTCTGTAATCCGGGCCAATACAGTTAGGGTATGTCGAAAAACTCTTCGTTTTCTTCTTCAACGTCAAAATCGTCCTACATCGCTGTTTTACCTTTTTTTTTTTTTTTTTTTTTGTAAAGGGCATTTGATATTCTTTGCATGTTCACTTTGTAAACACTGGGTCGGTACTTCTGCAGCGATGTAGGACAATTTTAGAGTTGGGGAAGAAAACTAGGTGGGAGTTTTTCGACATACCCTAACTGTATTAACCGTATTGAACTGGAAAAAAAACAGACAGTTCACGCAATTTAGACAAGAGGAGCGTTTGAGGTTAAAAAGTATATAAATTGTTAATTTGATTCGAAAATGACCGATCGTTTTGCTAGATAAGACCCTTCTTCCTCGGCTGGGATCGTTTAGAGCCATCTGAAGCCACATTTAAACTGCATTTTGGAATTTAAAATTTGGAAGCACCAATTAAGTCCACTAAATGGAGATAATGCCTGATTTTTTTTTTTTCTCAAGAAACATAATTTCTTATCGAATGAAGAAAGAAAGACATGAACATCTTGGATGAGAAGGATGTGAGTAAATTATCTGTAAATGTTTGTTCTGGAAGTGAACTTCTCCTTTAACGCTGTTGCCGCGGGTTGTTTTTCATGCTCGCGGGTGGAAGCGACCTCAATAACGTGATATTTATCCACTAGAATACGAATTTACCAAGGTAACCCTGCCAAAAAAACGTGTATTTTATCCCCAGAACGAGATTTTTAACCTGCGGACCAGTTGGCCGGGTTTTGTTGTGAAACTTGGCAACCCGGTCTATATAGCTTTCCACCTATCTACCTTTTTCTTCACATAGAAGTGGGCGCGGCCATTTGTAAATATTATGGGTCTCCTCCGCATCTCGTTTTGCTGCCTGATATTGAAAATCGATGTGTCTTACCATATTGTAATGCGTTATCTTAATTATGAACACAATGGTTTGTAGAGCGAACAGATTTACTATTTACTAGACATTGTTATTTTTCTGGACGTTTCCCTGTAGCAGCTAATGAATCGTAAGTCCCGCCCATACTTCAGCGGTGAAGGAAAAGGTGGATTAGAGCTGCAAAAAATCAAGACCCTTAAGAAAAGAAAATTAAACCATTTAATTTCTATATCAGCAAAGCAACTGAATCATGGCAGTGTTGTGTACCGAAGTGTCGGCCTCTTATGACAAAGCATTTTCGTGAGGGTGTGGTGAAATTCTCTAGTCAGTCATAGATAAATGAAACCGGATTCCTCTCATTGTGTTGTATATGTATAGATGTGTCCACACAAGGGAATACAGACAAAAAACAACTTCTGAAAAGAGTGGGTAAAAATATTACCACCCTTTTATTTTCTTAGTATTAAATACATGCATGTGATAGAGATAGTATGTGTGAATTCACATGCAGCAGTTTGAGATGCATGTGAAACAAAGTGTTTAGCTGGTAGAATCTGAAGTCAAATGAAAATCTCTCCAGGTCTAAAACATGTGTTGTTGCTGAATTGAAAGTGTATAAATCCTTAAATTAGTCATTTAATGAAGCATGGAAAGATCAGTGCAGCTCTATCCCCCTTATTTCAGCCATAAGAGTGGGTGCGGCCATTTGTAAATTTTATGGGTGTGGCTTCCCGCCTCATCCATGTTCAGCTATTTTTAGCTGTACAAAACAGCTCGTTTTGTTGCTTGATATTGCAAATTGGTGCGTCTTATCATATTTTAATGTATTATCTTAATTATTAACACACTGGTTTGTAGTGCAAACAGTTTTACTGTTTTCTGCACGTTGTTATTCTATTGGTTATTTCCCTATAGCAGCTAATGAACCGGAAGTCTCGCCCATTGGCTTAATGTATCGTGTGCAACTCTTGAACTCATGCATTTAACAATTGCATTCACACTGTATTATGTACCATCTCAAATTTATTAAAAAAAATCCTATTTCATACAAAATAATATCAAATAATATGACAGAAACTTTATCTAAACTTTCCAAATTAACATCAGAGCTCTGTTAAGCTTAATGGGAAATGTAGAAAGATGCCAAAATAAAATAATAATAAATCAAATAAGACAATGCACATATTTATACCTTTTAAGTGTGCATTTTGAGAACGCACTGCAAAAACTGCATCATCAAGCACATATATACACATGGAGGACAAGAGAACTATATAATCTGGGACGTTCAAGAGCACTTTGGTTTAAAAACCCAAAACCTGAGCTGGACTCCAGTCCTCCCCCGTCCCGCAGAGGAGACATACGCCATCTTACATTTCTAGTACTCATCTATACTCATCAGCCGGGACGGAAAATAATAATACATCAGAGTGCAATCAAAACTGCTGCCTAAAGAAAACAGCATTGTTACATACCTAAACAATCAACTATTATAAGCTTCTTAAGAGGTATATGGTTCAATGATGGACATTTCAGAACCATCTATCATTGCAAAACACAGTGCGGATAAAACAAATGTGAAAGGCAGAGCAATACAACACAAATGCTGCTTTATGGTTATTCTAGCTAAGCATGACACTTTTTGTCCTTCATTCGGCTTTATAAACCATATTTACTTTTACACACACAATATAAGCCTGACCTTCTTATGAAAAAATTTAAATAAGTCATTAATAACTAAATAAACAACTAAAAATGTACATCTTTTCATAAAAAAAATCCTATCAACACTTGAAAATCATTGAGGAATGTAAAATGTAAATATTTTTCGAGAGGGCAAACAATCTACTATCATTTCTGATATCAGTCGAACAACTGTGTGCGTTTTTTGGTATTCGTACATTAGGAAGATGTCTAATTCGTTCTTAAAGAGTCCAGTGCATTTGAGCTTTACATTTCTTTGCATAGAGTAAACCAAAGCTGAATCATTTCAGATCCTCTTCCTCTCAGGCGAGGAACGAAGGTTCTCCGTGAACTCTGAAGCGATACACGCAGGTGTATTCCAGGTGACCCCAGTTGCTTAAGATCCTCAGCTCTGTCATGCTGTAGATCTCTGACGCCTCCTGTAGCCGAGAAAACAGGAAGAATTTGATTAGAATTTTAGGATGAATTTCACAAAATCATATCTTGGTCATACCTAGGTACCCCAAAATGCATATGTACACTACCAGTCACAAGTGTTTGAACAGTAAGATTTTTAATGTTTTTTTTAAAGAAGTCTCTCTCACCAAGCCTGAATTTATTTGATCCAAAGTACAGCAAAAAAGTAAAAATGTCAAATATTTTTACTATTTAAGATAACTGTTTTCTGTTTGAATATATTTTAAAACGTAATTTATTCCTGTTATCAAATTTAAATTTTCAGCATCATTACTCCAGTCTTTAGTGTCACATGATCCTTCAGAAATCATTCTAATATGCTGATTTGCAGTTCAAGAAACATTTATTATTAATATTATTATATTAAGATTATTATATTTAAAACAGTTGAGTAAATTTTTTTGATGAATAGAAAGATTCAGAGATTAGGATTTATGTGAAATAAAAGGCTTTTGTAACATTATATACTATACTATTCAAAAGCTTGGAATCAGTATAATGTTTTGGGAAAGAAATTATAGAAATTAATACTTCTATTTAGCAAGGATGCTTTAAATATAATAATCAACAATAATCAATGTTTTTGAGCAGCAGAAAATATTAGAATGATTTCTGACGGATCATATGACTGGAGTAATGCTAAAAATTCAACAGGAATAAATTACATTTTAAAATATATTCAGATAGAAAACAGTTATTTTAAATAGTAAAAATATTTCAAAATTTGACTGTTTTTGCTGTACTTTGGATCAAATAAATGCAGGCTTGGTGAGCAGAAGAGACCTTTAAAAAAAACATTGAAAATCAAAACTTTTGACTGGTAGTATATATGTAATTAATTTATTAGTATGTATAAAATATATTTTACATAGAGAAAATTATGCCTATATTAGTAACTTTTACATTTATTTGCCCCTGAATAATATTAATGTGTCCAGACCTTTTGTTATAGTTTATCAATAATACAAATATTTTATGTAAATCAGCATAAATACACATTTTGTATTTTTGAAAGTAATTCATACTTCAATACAGCAAGGTATAATACTGATCAATAGTGTGGTATAGGCATTAATAATGTTACAACTTATTTCCATTTCAAGTAAATGCTGTTCGATTAAACTCTCTATTCAACAAGGAGTTATGAAAAAAAAACACATCACAGTTTCCACAAAAATAGTAAGCTGCACAACTGTGTTCAACATTTCTTGAGAAGCAAATCAGGATATTAGAATGATTTCTGAAGGATCATGTGACACTGATTCAGCTTTACATCACAGAAATAAATGTGAATAAATAAATGTTTGATCATTTGAAAATATGATCAAATAGAAAACAGTTATTTTAAATTGAAATAATGCTACACAATATTACTGTTTTATTGCATTTTTGATTAAAAAAATAATATAAATAACAAAAATCTTACAGATTACGAACTTAAACATTAAATAATATTTTGACTCACCGGAAGCTTGAAAGTCTGAATGGGCTCTCCATCCTGGTCGTATGTGAACGTCCCAAGCAACTTTCCGTCTTCAGTCTCATCAGACATACCCTGAACACAGGACAGCCGAGGAATCTCAAAGCTGTTGCTTTGTATTTGTTGTGCATAAAAAAACATTGAAACTTCAACTCACATAGACAGCAAAATCCTTAGGCGCACTGTCAATGCGGCCCGTCGGTGAGAGCTCTTTGGGAAGGTGTTCGAGTGATACATGGGTGATTCTCAATGGGTAAGACAGCGCGATTACCAGGAAACCCTGGGAGCCTCGGAATGCCCAACACTTCCCAGGATATAGCTCTGGCTATAACATACACACACACAGAAGCTTAGAGAGTTGGATCAGTGTCAGTGTCATGTGACAGTGTTTGTGTGATTTGTTACCTGTATAACAGTCCGTGGGCTTTCTGAATGATACCAGAGAGGGATGCCGAATAGACTCAGACATGCAGATCTGGTCTTATACGTCTCTGAGCATCGGGTGTTGAGCACACTGGCACCTACACAAACACACACACTCTTAGTTGTGTCCAGTACACTTTGTGTTTGAAAGGAGTGTCTTTTCACCAAGGTTGAATTTATTTGATCAAAAATAATGTCATATTGCAAAATAATATATTACATATTAAAAGAACTGTTTTCAATTTGAATATATTTTAAAATGTATATGTAAGTACATACACATTTAATTTGGATTACATAATCAGATTCAAAACATTAAGTATTTGTAATTATATATTACACTTCCAGTCAAAAGTTTTGAAACAGTAAGATTTTTCATGTTTTTTAAAGAAGTATCTTTTGCTCACCAAGCCTGCATTTATGTGATCAAAAGTACAGCAAAAACAGTAAAATTGTGAAATATTTTACTATTTAAAATAACTGTTTTCTATGTAAATATATTTTAAAACGTAATTTATTCCTGTGATTTCAAAGCTACATTTTTAGCACGATTACTCCAGCCACATGACACTTTGGAAATCATTCTAATATTCTGATTTGCTGCTAAAAAAGTACACACACACACACACACACACACACACACACACACACACATATATATATATATATATGTTAAAAATGGCTGAGTAGAATATTTTCAGGATTCTTGAATAGAAAGTTCAGAAGAACAGATCATGTGACACTGAAAATTGGAGTAATGACATTTAGCTTTAATCACATGAATAAATTACATTTTAAAATATATTCAAATAGAAAACAGTTACTTTAAATAGTAAAAATATTTCCTGTTTCTGCTGTACTTCGGATTAAATAAATGCAGGCTTGGTGAGCAGAAGTGACGTCTTTAAAAAACATTAAAAATCTTACTGTTCAAAAACTTTTGATTGGTGATATATATGTTAGTATGTGCACACTTAGTAAACAAGGAAATTTGTACCAGAAGATTCCAAGGCATAGTCCGCCAATCCAATCCCATCCGCCCTGTACAGACTAATTGCCCTGTGGACGATTTGTTTCACATCCTGTTACAGGTAAAAAAAAATTCTCATTAAAAGGCATCATGATCCTGATGTCAACTTCAAGCTTATACTAACACTCAAAAACACTGTGGAAAAAAAAAAGTGTGAATTGCTGCTTATGGCATGCCATCGCACAGACACACACTTGTATAGAGGCGGCTCCAGCTCCTTCCTGTTGCAGCGTCTCTCCCACAGTCCTCCAGACATCTCTGCTGCTCTCTTTTTCATGCGCTAGCTTGTCTAGTATCCTCTTCTCCAGATCCTCCAGCGCCCTCTGCAGCTCAGGACGGAGCACTATGGTCGAGCTTGGATCTTTCAAGTGTTTTATAAGCCAATCGGATAGCTCTGCTCTCAGCTGCAGAGGAAATTACATCATTAGCTGAATAAGAAGTAACTATCAAAGGAATTTAAATGCACTAAAAGCATCCTTACATTGTTGTTAGCAGTGTCTTGTGCATCAACTCTTTCCTTGAGGAGGTCTTGGGCCGAATGAAGGATTGAGATGCTGGACTTCAGGCTAGAAATCTGCTGCTCGTGTTCAGACTCAACACTGTTGGACATTAAACATATTTGTGACCCTTGACCACAAAACCAGTCTTAAGTAGCATTTGATTAATAATATGCATTGCTGAGAACTTTAAAGATGATTTTTTTCAATATTTAGATTTTTTTGCCCCCTCAGATAGTTGTATCTGGGCCAAATATTGTCCTAACAAACCATACTTCAATGGAAAGCTTATTTATTCAGCTTATAGATAATGTATAAACCTCAATTTCAAAAAATCGATCCTAATGACTGATTTTGTGGTTTCATCACTGGATAAAATAATGATGCAACGTGCAAAAGAACAAGATTTAACAAGTAAAAAAGCTGATAAGACACTAACTTCCTCATTTGATCATTCATAGCCTTCAGATCCGTTTGCATCATCTAGGAGACAAGCACACATGTACACATTTAAGTAAATGACATCATTTCCTGTTTTGTGCTTTGTTGCTATGACAAAAGAAACAGAGGTGGTGGAAAGGAAGAAGGAACGTTTCGTTTCCTCACCTCAGATTTGGCCTTTTGCTTCATGCTCTCCATCTTCAGAAGTTCAATGTCTCTCTGAGATAAAAGAGAAAGAAATTAGGACACTTCCTCTTCAACAGACACAGACAGACATGATTGTGATTAGTATGTATTTACCATAAGGTTTGCCTCCCTTTCATATAAGCTGGTGACCTCATCCTTCAAGTTGGACAGACTGGCATGTTGGAGATGATCCTAAAGAGCAAAAAGTGTGTTTATTTTTATTTTAAGAGAAATGCAATAACTGAGTATGAAGCAGGACCTTTTTGAGGTCTAATGTGAGACAATCTACTCACAAAAGTTTCTTTCACAGGTCTATCTGCGTGTTTAACAGGTGGAGGCCTGGAAACACTCTCACGAGGAGGAGAACGAGAAGCAAACGGGAACCAGTACCATAATCCTGCAACACAATATTAGGTAGTTAGATATTAATGTTTATTGTTCAAAGAGAAATATTCAGGCATGAACATGCATAAGCATTTTACAGCTATATATATGCAGTCTCTAAGGTTCCTGTGTGCAAAGTGGGTTATCTTGAAATACATAGGTTGCATTTTCGATATTTTAGATCTAATGTCTCACCAAATATGAGAAAGATGAGAAGGAGGACCAGTAGGACAGCCTTTCTCATATCTGTTGTGCACCTACAGAGAGAGAAAGAGGAAATGTAATCAAGTGTAAAAATAAAGCCATTAAAATATTTTAAAGCTGAGTGCATCTAGAAAACAATTTAATTCACTTAATTTAAGTTTTTAATAATTTGTGGAGCATTTTGAGTCTTTTTTTTTTTTTGTAGTTATTGATGTTGATCTAAACAATAAAAAAGGTTCTTATAAAATTTCTGGTTTAAGTGCATGAAATTCACAGTGTGTTATTGCATTTGTAATTACGACACACACAAACACATAGAGCACTGTACCTGCTAAGCAGAAACACATTGATCAGAGACAGTCGAGAGGTCAGGCTGTACCATGAACTTCCCAGCCACCAGTAGAACATAACCAGAGCCTGAGCTGCAACACACACATGAGCGCATGACTACTGCAGGAAAAAAAGACTGATTGTTCATGTTAGTGTGGTGAAGAGAGGGTTTATACATTTAATACCTGGAGAGTGAAACACGTCCCACACGACAAAGGCTTGTTCAGCTGAAGACTGGGTAGAACCTGGAGAAAAGGGAAAACAAAGAGTAGATATTTTACAACCTTATTTTGACCATTCAAAATAAATGGACCAGCCCAACCAACCATTATAAACTTTGTAATGCACACTTACTAGGGTTTGATTTTATGGTTTGTTCATAATGCTCCTCAGCTGAGGAATATCCAGAGGAAAATCCCTGAGTAGCAAAGGACATGCCTGAAACCCAGAGACAGTGAGAACAAATGCACAGATAAAAATAATTACATTTTGTAATGTAAAATAATAAAAATACAACAAAAACACATATACAATATATGTGTTTATGTGTTAATAAATAAATAATAAAAACAATAAATAAATAAATATTTAATAAGACAAATTAATAAATATTATTTCTATAATGTTTATATTAATATTCATATAATGTATATGTATAAAATGTATTTATTACAAAATGTAATTACATACATATATACATATATATACACACACACACATATATATATATATATATATATATATATATATATACATCTTTTTTATTAATAATATATATTAATATTATATATTATACTATGTATTATTTAAAATAATGTATAATTTACATAAATAAAAATAAATATCTATGAGTATGTACAGCATTTCAATTCATTATTATTTTTTATCTATCCATCTATCTCTACATTTTAAATAGAAAATTAATGTTATTATTATTAATATTCATGTAATGTATATAATATTTATAATACAAACACACACACACATATATATATATATTTTTAATAGTGTTTATATATTGTTTATATTATTCATATTTATAATTAATTTTATGTTTTTATTTTTATTTTATAAAAATATTTTACACATAAAAAGAAATATGAGTATGTACAGCATTTAAATTATTACATTTATCTATCTACATTTTTTAATAAAGCATTTATATAATGTTATTATTATTAAAATTCAAGTAATGTATATAATCATAATTTATTTTTATATTTTATTTTAGTTTTTATTAGTTATTAGTTTTTTGTTATATAGCAAAACATAATTACAAACACACACACACACACAGTTACTTACTGCTTGTTTTCTAAAAAAAAAAAAATTAAAAGCTTCTCTGTTCTTTTTGTGAGGCATTTAACACTAACTTGCGTTTTCTTTTTCTATTCTATCTGTTACGTGTACTGCATTAGGCTAACTGAGACTTGTCAGAGCACTTGCATGTTATTGTTCTTTTGTTGATTTTGATTGCTTCCATTGTCCTCTTTTGTAAGTCGCATTGGATAAAAGCGTCTTCTAAATGTCTAAATCTATCCATCATATATATATATATATTTTAATAGAGTATATGTTGTTTATATCATTAATATTTATAATTTATTTTGTTTTTATTTTATAAAAATATTTTATACATAAAAACAAATCTGTTTATGAGTATGTACAGCATTTAAATGCCTTATTATTATAATTAATATTATACATTTTATTTATATATCTATCTATATACACTTTTTTTATGTAATTATTAACATAAATATGAGTATGTATAATATTTATTTATTTATTTAATGCAGATTCTGTATGTGCAGATACCAACCATTCTCATTCTCGGTGGCAGTGAATTCACCGCGCTGCCCAGTCAGCATCTGGCTCACGCTGCTCGCGCGACTTGAATTGCGGGAAACACTGCCTGTGCTCTTGCGACCGGTCCTCTTCTTGAAGATCCTGGAGGAAAGCATCTATATCAGGTGAAAACGCACATGCAAACTATCTAAGTGATCTACAGAGGGCTCCAGCACATACAAACACACCTAGTTGGGCTCTCCTTGTAAGAGACGTGACCAGTAGATCCGGTAGAGCTCGTACTGGCAGCGTCATCATCAGGGAAGGGCGTCCCTTTGGTCACTAACCTTGTGCTTCGCCTTGACATCTCTGCAGAACAAATGAATATATGCACTGTGTAAAAAATACTTTAACTTATTAGTGGTGACTGATAACTCAATCACCACTATGACTAGTACTACTCATATTTAGGTCACTAGACAGCTTTTATTTTTATATGTTTAGTTTTCAGATCATTTTAGTTTAGATTTATTTGTATTTTAGTTCAGTATTTTTTTTCTCAGTCAGTAATTTTAGTGCCTCAGCTTGACTGTTTTAGTTAACTGCAGAGGCAACATTTCATTTAATATTTTTATTTCATTTTATTAAATGTTTATTATTTTATATTTTATGTTTATTTCATTTCAGCTTTCATTTCATTCAGTTACTTCAATTTACAAAAAAATGTTTTAATAGTATTTCTTTTAGTTACCGATAATAACCCTGATTAAATGTTCCCTCTATTATTACATTTACCCATTAGGAAACATCTTTACTGACTCACTGCTCACAGGAAGACAAAACAACGTTGTGAATCAGATTACCAAGATGAAAAACACCACAATAAATGTGACATTTAATAAGACGCTCTCCACAGCTTGTCATCGCAGTCACAAAGTAGTCTGATATTGATCTTTGTGTAATTCCTAATCTCAAACCGCAGACTCATCCTGTGCACGGTGACGGAGCTTTTAGCAGCAGATTAGGTGAAGGAAAGCACGTGGAGGAAATTCCCAAACCACGGACCTTCAGTTCCCCTTCAATCAGTTGCATTAAGTCCCTTTAGTTGGAAAACTGTGGCTAATCTCAACAACAGACTGCACTTTACACTTTTAATTAGCTAGGAATCCTTACTTCTGTGCAGATGGAGAAATACAAACATGCATTTGATGCTCCTGTCGCCTATTCGTTATAATACAGCATTCGTGATTCGTAATGAAAGCTCCTATTCTTTTTTGCCTACAAATCCTTAATCCTAATTGAGCTAATACTCTCACACAGCATTAAGAAACATGCTTGCGCACTTACAAACTACTCACTGGCAACATTGGAGGAAACACTAAGATGAGACAAGATGAGAAGTTTATAGGGCAATTTGAATGCATCACTATCTTTGTCAGAACCGATTTTTTTGCAAACGAGCACTAGATGCTTTAAATGACACAAAATGGAAACTAATGATTGACAACTGAAGTGTTATTTACACCAACTTTAGAGGCTGTTTGATGCAACACATCCAGTGCTTTAAAACTAAGTCTTCAGCTGATAATCCGTCTAAACAGCTATTTTAAACTAACAGTGTTGTCGTGACATCTGTGTTCATTAAATTCATGGCCTCTCATTTGTTTCTTGATCTTTTTTTATTACTTGATTAACGTTTTCTGTTCACTGGGGAACCTGTAAATCTATTTTCACTCTCCTCTCTTTATCTTATATGTGCAAATGATTCAAAACACAATTTTAATACAACTTCTCTATTGTTACCATTTTTTCAGTTTTTAAAATGTTGTATTTATTTTAATTTATTTAAAAATTCTTCTGCTCACCAAGCCTGCATTTATTTGATCCAAATTACAGCAAAAGCAGTATTTTCTGAAATATTTTTTCTATTTAAAATAACTGTTTTCTATTTGCATATATTACAAAATGTAATTTATTCCTGTGATCAAAGCTACATTTTCAGCATCGTTACTCCAGTCACATGATCCTTCAGAAATCATTCTAATATGCTGATTTGCTGTTCAAGAACCATTTATTATTATTATTGAGTACATTTTTTGAGTCAGTATATTTGGATAGAAATTATATAAATTAATACTTTTATTTAGCAAGGATGCTTTAAATTGATCAAAAGTGATGATAGACATGTATAATGTTACAAAACATTTCTATTTCAGATAAATGCTGTTCTTCTGAACTTTCTATTCATCAGAGAAACCTGAAAACATTCTACTCAGCTTAATGTTTTTGTGCAGAACATTAAAATATTAAAATGATTTCTGAAGGATCACGTGACTGGAGTAATAATACTAAAAAAATCAGCTTTGAAATCACAGGAATAAATTACATTTTAAAATATATTCAGATAGAAAAAAGCTATTTTAAATAGTAAAAATATTTCATATTTTTACAGTTTTTGCTGTACTTTCTGAGCAGAAGAGACTTCTTTAAAAAACTCAAAAACTTGGAGTATACTGGTATATATTCTGTGTTATTATTTTGTACACTGTATTATTGTTTCTGTATTATTGTGTTGTACACTTCGAGGTGAAAGTAAAATACTACAGATGTAGTAACAAACATCCCGTTATATACTATGGTAATGATCTTGAGTTCACAGAAGGGGGCACAGAAGTTAGTTTCAATTCTAACTTTACAAGAGTTTGGCGGTTCTCTTGATATTTGCGCATATTTTAACCACAAAGAAACGTTGCTTGTTAAAACGGGGTCATTTTGTTTCCCTTCCTGACGTGAATGCAAATTAAATGTTTTCTTGGATGGAGTAGCACATAGTTCTGTCACGAATAATCACAAACAGACTATCCAAAGGAGAATAGAACTACACATTATGTAGCTATGCAGCCTTTGCATGAAAATACGTTTATTTGCTAGCGCGTTTGAGGCAAATTTCTATGTTATGCTCGCTCAGCATCATTTCTACAGCACGTATGTTGACGAGTCCCATATGCAGGCAACGATGCTTTTGAAAATGTAAACGTTAAGTTAGCGTTCATACACACTCGTGGTTGTCTCACCTTCTCCGTGGGTCTCCAGGAAGACATGCAGTCTTGTCAAAACCTGCCAAAGTGCGAACCGCTCATCCGAAACGGCTTCGCAATAACAGAATAGCGACAGAGACGTTGTACACACACGGGACACGGAATACTCACTTCAGTTATGTGGATATAACGGATTCTAACGCGCTACGACGAGATGCTTTGAGGACGGAAGGGCTCGTCTTATCAGGAAGGCTCTTTTGACAGTTGTCAGCTCAGCGGCTCCACCTCTCGTCGTCGTTTCGGGTTGTTTATAGAAAGATGATGTAGACGGCGGCCGCTACTGTCCTGACACGGTGCGCCGCCTAGTGGACGTGCGTAGTTACGTAGAGAATCTAGCTCGTCAAACAAGAGCTTTGCTTCACACCCTTGACACACAATTCACAGCATAATGCTTTTATGCAAGCCACTTTTTTTGTTTGTTCAAATAGATGTTTTAATTATTTTTTTAAGCACTCACCTTTTATCGACCAGCTGACTTCACGTAACCGCAGCATATGTGAACGGTTTATGTGCGAAAATTCAGAAGTAAATAATAATAATCGTCATCTCAAGTTGTAACAAAATCTTTGTCGTCTTTGAGTAATGTCGTCGCCAGTTTTGGTGATAGTATGCCATACACACTTTTATTATAGGATATATATGTGTAAACCATATTGATTTATACTGTTATATTTGTTGTTTTGTTACTTTTATACAATAAAAGTTTTTTTGAAACACTTCTGATTCACCTTTGACCTTTTGGTCTATGTATCTTGAATATAATTTTCTACTAAAACACTAATTAACATACACTTTCAGTCAAAACTTTTTGGACAGTAAGATATTTATTTATTCTTTTTTTTTTAAAGAAGTCTCTTCTGATCGTCAAGTCTGCATTTATTTGATTCAGTATACAGCAAAAAAAAAAAAAAATATTTAGAAATATTTTTACTTTTTTAAAGAACTGTTTTCTATGTGTGTATAATTTAAAGTGTAATTTATTCCTGTGGTTGCAGAGCTGAATTTTTAGCATCATTACTCCAGTCACATAATCTCTCAAAAATCATTCTAATATTCTGATTTGCTTCTCAAAAACATGTATTATTATTATTATGTTGAAAACAGCTGTGTAGAATCTATGAGTTTTTTTTTTGTTTTTTTTTGATGATGATTAGAAAGTTTAGAAGAACAGCAGTTATCTGAAATAGAAATGTTTTGTCACATTCTAAATGTCTTTATCATAACTTTTGATCAATATAATAATAATAATAATAAATGTTTCTTAAACAGCATATCACCAGAATAAAATTATTTCTGAAGGATCATGTGACACTGAAGACTGGAGTAATGATGCTGAAAATTTAGCTTTGATCGCAGGAATAAATTACATTTTAAAATATATTAAAAAGCAGTTGAAAGCAGTTATTTTAAATAATAAAAATATTTCACAAATATTACTGCTTTTACTGTATTTTGGATCAAATAAACGCAGGCTTGGTGAGCAGAAGAGTCTTAAAAAAACATTAAATATTCTATTGTCTAAAAACCTTTGACTTTGAATCTGAAATTACAAAGAAAAACAAAAAAAAACAAAGGTCCTATTTATCACAGTATTCAAAACAACAACAACAACAATTAGAATGATGTCATCATTCAAATTTGTCATCGCAGGAATAAATGACATTTTAAAATATATTAAATTATAAAACAGTTTCTTTAGTTGTTTTAATATGTCACAGTATATGTGACTACTTTTTTTAAATAGGCTAAGTGCAGCCTTGGTGAGTGTAGGTTATAGATTCAAACATTAAAAAAAAACATTAAAAAAAACATTAAAAATTCTTTACCGATCCCAAATTAGTATATTTTATTATTTCTTTATATACAGAAGATGGCGCCATTGAGCTTTGTTAGACTTGAATTGTCTAATGGACCATACACGAACCCTAAAGAAACCA
The DNA here is from genome assembly GCA_019740295.1 of Labeo calbasu. Lineage (NCBI taxonomy): Eukaryota > Metazoa > Chordata > Actinopteri > Cypriniformes > Cyprinidae > Labeo > Labeo calbasu. The sequence goes on from JAHKKF010500089.1 coordinate 19,392, forward strand.
GGAACAATTGCTTTCAGATATAATCAAATTCATTTAAATTGTAGTCTACATTTGTTTACCCATGTCAACCACTTTCAGCAGCTGTTTATTCACTTGTCAAATCTCATTCCTCCTCCTAATGGAGTTTTAACTCATCCTGTGTTGAAACGCATTTGCCTTCGTATTCATTCAAATTAAAGAGGACATTTAACTAAACATTATAGCCTAGCCTATTAAACACACATTCAGACTCCAGAAATGGCTTTAATTTAAATGAAGCGAACACACAAATTTAGGCTGTAACGACAGATTCTGAAGGACGTTTTTGCTACAGAGACAGACGGGGTTAATTCATTCAGAGTTCTGCTGCCATCAGGTACAATGCAATTTGTACGCTTCTCAAGAGTCAGTGGGGTTAACTAAGAGCTATCAACTCTAATGCGGTCTAGAGGGATTGGATGAATGTTTAAAATGTCACACTCGCCTCAAACTGTGTTCGCTGTTTTGAAGAATCAATAGTACATCCTTAAGGGCAGCTGCTTATCTTTGCATTTAGAACCAATTTAAATTTTGACCATATCTGATTAATGAGACATTAATAGAGCTTGACAAAGACTCGCAACTGTATTATGCTTTATTTGTTTATTTATTTTTCGATAAGAATAGTTTTACCGCTGCAAACGTATCAGTATACCAGTTAACTATTCACAAACTGCAAGGACAATAAAAACAAACCGGAAGTACAACATTCACATATTTTGTCAGCTGCGACAAAATAATTTATTATGAGTTACCTAAACTTTATATCTCAAAAATAAATAAATAAATAAATAAATAATAAAGAAATGTGTAATTTCCAAAATATGCTGTTGATGCTTCATTTCCTATTCGTTATTTAATCAAACTTTCCTAAATAAGTTGTCAATCTTTAACTATAACTACCCACCTTTTCTTGCCGTAAGAGCGGGCGTGGCCATGCAACTTCATGGGTGTGGCTTATTCCGGTCTCATCCGCGTCCAGCTTTTGCTGCTTGATGTTGCAAATAGACGTCTTGCCATGTTATTTAAATGTATTATCTTAATTACGAACAGGCTGGTTTGTAGTGCAAACAGTTTTACCGTTTACTGCAACTTGTTATTCCTTATTTCACGTGACGTCACCATCAGCTGGAGTGGCTGAGGCTCCGCCCGCTGCGTGGCAAAAAGACTGAATGGCAGCATTGGTTTCAATGCGAATGCTGCGAGAGAACACACAAAACACCTCTAAAATCAGAACGAGCTTTGTATGGAGTCAAAATAGGGCCATATATATCTGCAAAATAAAACAATATTTTGCAAACAAAAAATATGTTTTGCAAATAAAAATAGATTATTGAGAAAAAAATTGTTTTTTTGCAAGTAAAAAAAAATAATTGCAAAAGAAAAGTTAACCCCTGAGAGAAAAAATAAAGTTTAGCAAAGTAAAACTTCAGCAGCATTGACTTTGCAACACATATTTCCCTTTGCGCTGCTCCTTTAAATCCGCGTTTCAGTCATCCGTGCCTCTGCGGCGCAAGCTTTTCTTTGCGCTTCATTTTTCTATGCGCCTCGCTTTGTGTCACTGATTTGGAGGGGTCAAGAGGTTGGGGTGTGTACAAGGGACGAAGGCGCGTCCCTCTCGTTACGTCATCAGCGCGAGCCCCGGATCTCTTTCTTATTATTATTATTAGACTCCTATATTATTAATAACAGATACTTCAGACCGGCCCAAATAAGGCTGTCACGATTAACAGACATTATATTGTACAT
>JAHKKF010500091.1:0-13993 GCA_019740295.1 Labeo calbasu
CTCAACTAATCTCTGCAATTTTCCTGCTGTGATCCTTGGAGAGTCTTTGGACATTTAAACTCTCCTCCTCACCATGCATTAGGATGATATAGACACACGTCCTTTTCCTGGCAGATTTGTAACATCTTTAGATGATTGAAATTCTTAATTATTGTCCTAATAGTGGAAATTGGGATTTTCAATGCTTTAGCTCCTACAGCCACTTTCTATTTTGTGAAGCTCAACAATCTTGTTCTGCACATCAGAACTATATTATTTGGTTTTATTCCTTGTGATGAATGATTAAGGGAATTTGGCCTTTGTGCTCCTCATATTTATAATCCTGTGAAACAGGAAGTCATCATACTCCTAGTCATTCTAGTGTTCTAAATAAATGCAAATATGAATGGGAATATACTTCAGAGATATTATCATTTCTTCATTTCATTCATATTTTGCTGATTGTTGCTGCTAAAAGTGATCAATTATTATCATCTTTTGGGCTGTACTAATCGGTCAGACCAGGAAAATCATTTGGAGTGCTATAGACTGCCAAAAGTTATAACAAATCAAGGAGAAGAGAGCAAAAAACTGTCTGAGGAACAAAAGGTGTTTGTGGTTGGCCAAACTGAACCAGGATTTCCAGGGCAAGAATCTTGATTTGTGATTGTTCTTATCATTTCCAGTCAGGTAGGTGAAATATTAGGCTAATATCTTAATTAATACTGCTCGTACGTATCTTTACCACCTATTAACTTTAGTTTGTCAAAATATTGCTCCCTTTCCTGCTTACTAAGTCCTTCTCTATATGATTTAACGGCTTCCACACATTTTTTCCGTGGTTTAGACAGCATAAATGAGCAGAACAACATATTCAGTAGTACATTAACCATGCAATCCATGCTGTTGTTTACATCCGAGTATCGGTAGTATGGCTGTGTATCCGGGTAACTGACCAAATCATGATGTAAGTGCAAACCCTCTATAATAGCATAAAATGGTGGTGCTGCTGACGTAGAACACACGATGCATTGTGGTAATCTCGATAATAGCAGAGGACATGATGTGGAAGAGAAGAATTTTTTCTTCTTTGTACACAAAAAGTATTCTCGTAGCTTCATAAAATTACGGTTGAACCACTGATGTCACGTGGACTATTTTAACTACGTCCTTGCTGCGTTTCTGTGCCTTGACCGTGGTAGTTGCGTTGCTGTCTAAGCAGGGTCAGAAAGCTCTCGGATTTCATCAAAAATAACATAATTTGTGTTCCGAACAGAATTAATGACAGAATTTTCATTTTTGGGTGAACTATCCCTCTAAGCACATGGCGTGAACTGATACGTTCATTCAGTACAGTTATGAAATAAAACAAACATCCATGACAAGGTAGTGATGACACTAAAATTTGAAATTAGACTGCATAAAACAAACATACAAAAACTGGATCAGCAAGAACCCAATATTTATTCACAACACCAAACACATCCAAAATTTTTACATTCATCAACATTGTTTGTTGATTAAACATTTTGACTGATGATCGTCACTGAGTTTATTCTATTTACACGTCCACAGTTCAATACCACAGATGTTTTAGAAATGTAATAACATTAAAGGATAACGTCCTCTCTTATATTGTATGTCCCTATTTACAAAGGTTTGTAATGGTACACAGTCAAAAGTTTTTGAACAGTAAGATTATATATATATATATTTTAAAGAAGTCTCTTCTGCTCACCAAGTCTGCATTTATTTGATCCAAAGTACAGCAAAAACAGTAAAATAAAAAAATAAAATTACTATTTAAAATAACAGTTTTCTATTTGAATATATTTTAAAATGTAATTTATTCCTGTGATCAAAGCTAAATTTTCAACATCATTACTCCAGTCTTCAGTGTCACATGATCCTTCAGAAATCATTCCAATATGCTGATCTGCTGTTCAAGAAACATTTTTATTATTATTATCAATATTTAAAACAGTTCCAAGATCCAAAGATCAGCATCCCAACAAACATGAGACGTCCACCCGACGTGCAGATCATGTCTATATTCCGACAAAGACGTTGAAATGACGTCGTTTGGACGTCGTTTGCTCAGTGGGATTTATCTGAAATAAAAAGCTTTGGTAACATTATACACTATACCATTCAAAAGCTTCAGTATAATTTGTTTATTTCTTTTTTTGGAAAGAAATTATAAAAATGAATACTTTTATTTAGCAAGGATGCTATAAATTGATCAAAAGTGATGATAAAGACATTTATAATGTTACAAAAGATTTCTATTTCAGATAAATACTGCTCTTTTGAACTTTCTACTCATCAAAGAAACCTGAAAAAATTCTACCTTTTTGTTTTCAATATACTAATAATTAATTTTTTATTTGAGCAGCAAATCAGTATATTATAATGATTTCTCAAGGATCATGTGACCGGAGTAATGATGCAAAAAATTCAGCTTTGAAATCACAGGAATAAATTACATTTTAAACGATACATTCAAACAGAAAACAGTTATTTTAAATAGTAAAATGATTTTTGTACTGTTTTCGCTGTACTTTGGATTAAATAAATGCAGGCTTGGTGAGCAGAAGAGACTTACTGAAAAAAAAAAACATTTAAAAAACTTTTGACTGGTAGTGTGTATTTGTATTTTGAACAAGCACATTATATCAACACAGGCTCCTGGGTCTTTACAGCATCAGATTTCTCAGTGTCTTGGTTAGCTATGTTATCATCAGTAAAGAGCCTTTCTCTCAGTTTATAGTAACTTCCTTTCTTGTCCATCAGTTCCTGATGTGTGCCTAGCTCCACCACCTCCCCGCTGTCAATCACCGCGATCTGATCCGCCTTCTCAATGGTCTTCAGCCTATGAGCAATCACGAGCAAAGTCTGGGTGGGGCAGCATGCCAGGGCCTGTTGAACCTGTAGAATAATAAAACATACAAGAAATATTTTAATAGTAGCACTAAAGGAAACAGGGAATGCATTTGTGAATGCATTTGTACATTTGTCTTTGTGGTTCATAGTTAATTGCTATATTTTACCATTTGTTCACTTTCAGTGTCCAAAGAGCTGGTCACTTCATCCAGTATGAGAACCTGAGGTTGTCTGATTAGAGCTCTGGCGATAGCGATGCGCTGCTTCTGACCTCCCGAGAGCAGATTACCACGTTCTCCCACGTCTGACAAAGAAAGCAGGATTTTATGACTGCGGCATTTAAGAAAATATCTTTACCATGCTTAAATCTAAACCTTTCCTTATTAAATAAAACCTGGACTAGCAAAACTTTTCAGTCTAAGTTTGTTAATGGTGTATGCAGGATGTATAACTAAAAGGCTATGAATGGTAGCAATTCTGATGTTCACAGATATTATGAGTAGAAAATAATCAAGATTTGCTTTCAAATGAATTTTTATGTACAATCAGAATCTTTCTAGCCACTGAAATAAGAATGATAGTGAACAGTGACAGCAGTTCATTTACCTGTGTTGTAGCCATTTTCTAGTTTGCAGATGAAGGCGTGGGCATTGGCTTTGCTGGCAGCGTCCTTAACGTTCTCCATTGAGCAGCCAGGCAGACCATAAGCGATGTTGTCTTGTACGGTGCCAGAGAAAAGTACAGGCTCCTGACCCACCATTGCTATCTGAGAGATATTATATACAGTATATGTTCTTTGCATTACATTGGTTTTTTGTGTATGGTTTATAAGTCAGTTTATAGATACAGATAGTATCTGCAGTTTAACAGTAACATGGGTTTGTTCTTTCAAAGCAGTCACCTTGCTGTGCAAGTATTTGTGCTGGTAGTTCTGCAGTGGTTGTCCGTCTAACATAATTTGTCCCTGCTGAGGCTGGTAGAATCTCTCCAGCAGACTCACACACGTGCTTTTTCCCCCACCTGACATTCCCACCAGAGCGGTCATCTGACCTGGCTTCAACTCCAGAGAGAAGTTCTGGAAAAAAAAAAAAAAGGGAAGGGAAGGTAATTATTATGAATATTACAAATATATGATATATATGTTTATACAATGTATACTTCATAATTAACAACATTATACATTTTCTTTTTAGCATTAGCATAGACAATATGTTTGCAAATATATGTGCATGTGTGTGTGTATTGGCCATTCTACAGAATTGCTGCAAACTGCTGTCCAACAACCAAAAAAACACATTTAAAAAGCATTGAAGTATTCAAATTTTAGATGTTTATTAAGATCCTTCTATTATCTACTGAATATATATTTATTTAAAATGATCATTTATTGGATACTTTCAATTGGGATGTGGCTGTCCCGAACCCTAATCCCTAAATGTCAACTTACGAAAATGATATTGAAATAAGTTTTGTATACTTTTCCATGGTTTTTTTTAAACGTATGTTTTTGATTCTTTTAAAAAATGAAGTTCAAAAAAATATTTATTTAATATTATCTTCATAAATTAGGAGAATGCATGTAAAAAAAAATGTGTCCCGCATTTTACTACACTACAGTTTATGTTTTAGCTGAGACTGATTTTAACTACACCCCTACACTCATGATCAGGAAATATTCACGTGTCCCTCTCTCTCATAGCTACAAGGTGTGAGTAGACAGGCCCCATCATTTTGAGGTAAATGTGTTCAAAAGTCTGAAAATCTGTGTGTAAAGGAACGTCACTACCAAACACCATTTTGTCTGCAATTAAGCACACCTATTTGGGAGTTATTCCATAACATTTAGTTTTTAGGTGTACCACTGTTCAGAAGTGTAGTAGCTAAACGTGCTGATTAGCATCTTTGAGCTAGCTTCAAAAGTATTTAAAATTGTCACTACCAAAACAATCACGACCAAAACATTTGGTGGCGTTTTGTTAGTGACATCTGTTTTTTTTGGGTGTTATTCCATAAAATTGTTACTACCGAAACAGTCATGACTGAAACATGTCATCATTGTTTCAGTAGTGACAAAAGGGTATATATACTCCTCATATTTAGGGGAAATAAACAAAATTTTAGTACAGTTATGCAAATTGTTTGTATTTTAGTATGTTTTAGTAGTGTTTTAGGAATTCTGGAGCGGTTCGGATATAGTGAGAAAGCAATACGATCCAACGGACCAACAAACCAGGCTATATCACACTGTATAATGGGTAATTACAGTTCCATGAAAAGCAGCAGCTTTGTTGTTTTGCTAATACCTCTTAAAATGAACCTATGAATGTCTGTGTGTGGCCACGTCTTTGCCATTCAAAACCAAAGAGCGCCGTCTTATTGCTCTCTTTGTAGTAGGTGCATTTTAAAAAAAAAAATCTCAACGAATCCTGGACTCCTGCTCAAAATGATAAATTAATATAACGACAGCTGCAAAAAATGCAACAATAAGCTCGCAAAGCTATTGTTATTCCATCCTGACGGATGACAGCTGAGCGGAATCCCGGAAAATAAACTGTGGAACTTTGACCAATGAGAGGGCAGTTTACTTGCGTGTGTCTTGTATTAACACATTTGGTCCATTTAGAAACTTTGCTGTATGAAAGCGAACCGGACCAAGAATAAAAAGCAACATTGTAATAATTTGTGTGAAATTATTACAGGGTGTGAAAGCACCCTAAGTCTATATGTTGTACCTTTAACACATTGTGGTCTGGTCTTCTGGGATAAGAGAAGGTGAGGTTCTGAAAGCTGACGTGTCCTTTCAGATCACTGGGCTGCAGGTTACCATCAATACTGACTTCAGATTTTCGGTCCAGGTACTCGAACACCTTACCGGCTGCACCCACTGAGTTCAGCATTTCTCCAAAAATAAAGATCAAGGTCTGGAATAGAAATGTATTTGATACAACTTTTCTCTACCCTCTGTGTCACCAGAGAATCCCTTTTTTATATAAACATAGGCATACCCTAATGTTGTCTCCAAGGTCTTGCTGATACAAGATGAAGGAAACAAGATTCCCTGTGCTCATCTGTCCATATTGGATGAAGAGTCTCCCATAGTAAAGCATGGCCACCTTCATTCCCAATTCTGTCATCTGCAAACCAAATGGTCAAGAAGACATCTATAGCTGTGCAGTTCCACATCAGTAAATTTGCTTTAAAGTAAATAGACACACATGCACTTGAAGACTAAACTTATACTCACCCGCCTAATCAAAAGGTAAATCGCTGTGACTGTGTCCCGTCGGGTCTTCAGATTATGGGTTTCCATCAAGCGGACATCATAATGATGAGCTTCACTAAGTTCTGTCCTGAAACTCTTTACCGTCCTGATTCCTGACACTGCCTCCCCTGCAGTTTCATTGGCTCGTGCCATCGAGTCCTGAACTTCTTTTGAGAGCCTCTAAAAAGGGCATGAAAACTTAATATAAGACGATTCTCGAAGGCACAAAAATGATTATCATCATGATATTTTCATTAACCCCATACCTGAACCCCACGCCATACCTGATAATGCGTGTCATATATGTTCTGCAGTAAGCCTGTCAGTGGTGTCTCCATCAGCATCAATAGTGTAAGCTTCCACGAGAGGCTCAGCATCAGATACAACATGCCTAGGGTCTTAATCAGGGTCCGCAAAAAGACATTGACATTCAGGGCTACAGCCCGGCCCATCAGTGTAGTGTCTGTGGACAGTCTAGATGTGATATCACCTGAAAAACAGATTCAGTGGAAAGAAGAATCCATATAAAAAGGGCATCACAGATGACATGTAAGTGTAGAGAACTTGAATAAATGCACCAGAAACTGCATTAGATCTAGGCCTACCTGTCTTGATAGTCTCAAAGAAGCCAATGTCCTGCCTGACAAGGGACCCAAACAGTTGCAGCTTGATTCTGCAAGTGAAGCTATTGATTGCACACATGAACAGGCCTCCACGACAACCTGCACTAAAAGAACTAAGGAAAACAGTGTTTGTTACTTGCCATAACATACTAAATTCACAGTTTTGTAATACAAAACACATATTTTGCAGTACTAACCTTCCCAATGAGAACAATGCCATGAAAAAGATAGCTGATCTGAAGTTATCCCACTGGTAATGGGAACCCAAGATGTCAATCACCTTTCCAGTGTACAGTGGGATGAACATCTCACCTGAAAACACGTAAAAAGGACTTTACAAAGCAGGTTACATTATGGGGACTTTTCATTTTAGGCATAAATACAGCAAAATACTCACATAGCACAGTTAAGGTCAGAAAGACAAAAGCTCCACACAATAATATGTAGTCTGGTTTGGACAAACGGATGACCCGGATGAAGAGGACTCGAGCCCTCTGTTTGCGTTCTTTACCGTTATTTTCTCCATTGGTGTCAGGCAGCGTTATCTCCCAAAACAGACAAGCTAATGCAGCAGCGACAGTACCGACAAGCCACGAATTAAATTTATCAAGGCGATAGTTGTCAAACAGTACCGAGCGTCCGGTTTCGTATACCGAACCGATAAAACAATGGACTGTAATCCATCTCCTTACAAGTGGATCTGCCGCATCTTTATAGAAAATAGATCCTGTGTACAGCAGTGTGCATCGCAGTGCAGATTCAGCCCACTGGCGAAACAGATTATAGTCAAGGTTTCTTGTACGAGACTTCAGTAAAGCTCCTCCGAGGTCCAGAGTGTAAACTATTATTATGTCTAGACATAATACACACGCGAACACCAAAACTTTACGCATGTTACGGTTATAAATCAGTTACCGTGGTAACGCTAAATATAACCCGCGCCCGTAAACTGTTCTAGAAACGACGATTTTCGGTTAAAGTTTCCTTATAACGTTAACGGTAACGTTTTACCCTTGACCACGGAGTGCGAGGTTATCTTCTCTTCACACAGCGCCGGGGCATTTTAGGACACCGACATTATTTTACTTTCATTTTCACAGGATAAGGGATTTTCCTTCAACACATAACAAAAGCCTGCGCTTTGCTTATACGTTCAAATTTAAACTTTCACTCAATAAGTCACTTTTCAAATCTCAAATCAAGTCAGAAATGTTGACCCTGGGTCATCAAATAAACCTAGCTACTGCGAATATTTCTTTTCTTTCTTTCCCTTTTTCTTTCTTTCTTTCTTTCTTTCTTTCTTTCTTTTTTTTTAAAAAAAATATATCATATGGACAAATAACCTAACTTTTCTTTATCAACATAGTTTTTCAGTTCAGGGACAACAACGTCTCCCTTTCCGTCAAGAAAACTTGCTCTACAGCCTGACTCCTTCATTTCTGCCTAGCAACTGATGACGAGTAATAACAACAGAGACTGAGACCTTTTGAGCAGGCTACATTTTGCTGTGTTTAGATGTCCATTAGGTCACACTTTAGTTTTTATGGTCCTTTAAAATAAATAAACATGTGCTTTATAAGTACTAATAAACAGCCAGCATGTTAGTAATATGCACAGTAATAAGCATCTGGTTAATATAAGAACTAGGGCCAGTTGCATAAAAGGACTAGTCTTAAAAGTTAGTCATATTTTTTTTTTTTTTAAGACTGGTCAAAATTTGTAAAAATTCGGTTACAAAAACTAAAACTGTCTAACAGTTAACTGCTATAGTTGGTCAAACCAGTTTCTACTCTCTTAACAGAGGCTAAGTTCATGCAACTGGCCTATGCTCTTTAAATTAAAGAGTTGCCATCCATTAGTAGCCTACATTTCATCATTGTTAGTATGGCTAACCTAACCCCTTTCACAGACTGTGATGATGTGTTACCATTTATTAACATAATAAATCTAGTATTTTTTTTTTAATGAACACATTTATAACACTACACTTTTAACATAAAAATCGTTAGGCCTAAAAAACATGCAGTTTAATGTGCTATTTCTATTAAATGTCTACAAATAGAATTATGAACAATAAAATAACAAAATAAAAACAAATAGCTTATATTTTCCGCAATTAGTTCATAAATACAAGTGCATTAGGTTGACAACAGTCCACAGTTCCTTAACAATTAAAATGAAGAATAGCTAATCTCACTGATGAACACTGATGAACAGTTTTATCACATCATTTATTTTCCTCCTATAAAAATACTTTTTTCTTTTATAATTTCACTCTCTATATGAATAATATGAATATGCTGGTGCATTTACACTGTTTCAAGTGCATTAAGCACAGCGCATATTTCTCAAAATGCCATGATATCCTAATATGGTGCATGCTACAAAATATGTAAATTAGAGCTAGAAGTGTTAAAAGATTACATATATCCAATTTTTTTTTTTTTTACATTTGTTTTCATTTTTTATTTGAATATGACTGTTATTTGACATGACAGCATTTAAAGCAATAGCATTCTGCAACGGGTACAGCTGATACAGTGTGTTTCGACTGTAAATGGCACACCACCTTGCACATTTTGCTAAATTTGATAACCTTGAAGGACACCATATTATGAAATCTCATTTTAAATAGCACTGATTAAAGATGACAAATATCAGTGTTCAGTTTTACAGTCATGAAAGTACAAAATATTCAATGTGAAAGAGAGAGGGTAAAGTGAAATTCTTACCCCTAAAAATAGACATTGTACTATATTTTCAGATCGGAGAATCATACATCCTTGAAATTTTACATGATAAAAGAGGATGCTAAAACGTGTGGAGCAAAAATCACAGGTAAAGAAGGAGTGATGTGCACACAAGTTATTTAAGGTATTTCAATTGTCCTTCAGTTCCAACTGTACACGGTTGCCCTACATTGTGTTTTATTACCTTGGCATTACTGACAGAAAACTTATTAACACTGCTGCGTTTGAGTAATGTAGTTGACATCTTTCTCTCTTCTGACCAGTGTAATCAATCTTTCAATATTCTTCCTATTTTTGGGAAGTCAAAAAAAAAAAAAAAAAACAAAACAAAAAAAAAATGCTATTTTATCTTGCTATTGGTGCAAATGGGAATGCTACAATTATATATGTATAATTTGTATTATTAGTTGTAGTAATAATTAGTAGTTTCCATTCACCACTATAGAAGTTTACAGAACTAGCGTAACGACATCAGCTCTGAGAACACCATAAATGTGAAAAGCGTGCATTGCATTGTTATTTTGTTTTGACTTTGTTTAAATATTCGACAGAAAGGATTTTTTTTGTTAGAATTATACAACTAGTATTTTCTAGTTTATCAAAACTTTAAAAAATAGAACAAAGAATGTCACAAAAGGTTTTGTGTTTTTAATAGAACTGGTACAGACAATTTTGCAATTTATGCAGTATTTTGTCCTGCTGTATGCAGGTTACAAGTATACATGTTATGTCAATTTGAGCAATGTCCTTTAATTCACTGATCAAAAAATTTGGGTAGTTCATTTCCTAAGACACACTTCTCTTCTGCTCCATCTTTATCAATGGTAACAACATATGCAACACCTCCACTTGATCCATCCCGACCCATTGCCAGAGTGAGAGCTAGAGAGAGAGAGAGGAAAAGACTTTCACATCTAATAGATACAGGTACACTGATTATAAAAAACTCCTTTAGAATTATATGAATTCCTGTCAATCTGGCCTGATCTTCATTGGTTTATAGTCAATAGGTACAAGTTATCAAGAAAGTATGAAAAGCAGCACTTCCAAGGAGCTGCAGTCCATATACAAACAGTCTCTTGGCAGAGATGTCACAGATGAATTCACCACATTGATAAAAGTGGCTCTCATTGGAGAAATCTAAATATTTACACCTCATCAAAAAAATAAAATAAAAACACTGTATCATGACAGTTGCACGGCTTGTTAGATGCTTTTGTGTTTCATTGCATCTGTTTTCTGCACAATCTTTTAAAATCTAAATGCAAAACATCCTGTATACACTTTGGGAAATGATAATGCATGCTATAATTGGTTCGTATTCATCACATAATACCTTCTCTTGTTTTAAATTATCACATTTTTCATGTATGCAGTTGTATATTGCACGGACAAACTTACCATTCACTACAAACTCTTGACATTCTCTTTTTGTCATGTTTTTTCGGTACTCTGCATCCACAAACCCATGAATGTAAAAACTCCCAGAGCCGCCAATAGCAAAAGGCTGCCTGGTCAGCAAACCACTCAGTGTCGCATACACCTGTTTGGTGTGAAGCACAAATGAACACATTTACAATAATAATTTATTTTAATATTTTAAATCAACAATTCATTTCAAAATGGTCTGCTATACACATTTGTAATAAAACTAAACACATACAATATGTTATAAAACCAAAAATGAGTTTACCTGTCCTCCTTTTTTTCTGTCCCACCCTGCAACAATAAGATGTGCTGATAGTTCCTCTTTATATTTGTATGAAATGTTCTTCACCAGAGTAGCAGCAGAGCACACGAGTGGGTCATCTTCCACCTCAATACTGTTAAGATACATTATTAAGCACATTTATGAGATACTGTAAATGAGGCATGTTCCCTTTGGTAATCATTGTGCTAGTGAGTAAGTACATTGCTTAGACTGAGTATAACAGCACATTGGAGATAAATACCTGTGCACATCCAGTTGGTAGTTGACTATCTCAGCAATGGTTTGAGCATCTGCAGCTGATCCAGACAGAGCACAGTAGATCTTGTCATGGAGAGGGGAGAGCTTGTTCATTACCCGATTCACCACTGACTCCCTGAGAACAATTTCATAAGAATCATTATTAGGTTTTTTTCTATGAGTCTTATTTCAAATGTTTACTGAATAAATTACTATAATTTTCAGTGAAAGATACTGTGTGTCTGTGTTTTATAAAGTAAAATTCCAATGAGTTTGTTATTTAATGTAAAAGGCCCTGAGCAGTCTGACGTTTTAAACATTCAGTGAAAAGTTTTGTACTGACTAATCTTGTAGAGTCCAAATCTAATAGGCTACATCTTCACATAAACTACAGCACAAGTGTATCTTACCCCGCCGACACACGCGAATCTGAGCCGAGAACAACTCCACCGTCAAAAGTAACCGCGATGATGGTCGTCTAAAATGTGGGGTAAAAACAAAAAGGCAAACTCATATTTGTGTTAAAAATATATAGCCTATGCCAATGCAAGTTTTAATTAGACTTACTTAACACAATGTATAATGCTGAAGCAAGTTAACGACTCAACTTGTTATAGTAAACAGCTCTAAATGTAAACTTTAAAACAAGTTTCGCTTAACCTATGATTACTTTTATGCAGCTTAAAATAAACGCGTCCATGAGGCTTTAACTCACCCCGGTTTTGACTTCTTCAGATAGCCATTCTGGCTCTGGAATCAATTCCTCCGACATTTTGAATGGTTGGAACGCGACTACCTGTCCTGTGCAAACCTGCTTGCGCTTGACGCCAGAAGAGACTCGATACTCGATAGCTCTGTGTACCTCAAACGAAGCTCTTAATAGCGAGAATGAAAATTAATTAGATTGCAAAAAGAGACTAAGTTTTGTTGTATCGCCAGGCCTTTAGCATTTTAATGTGCTTACATTATTCCTCCATTTTCTGTCAATAACAGAAAGTGAAACTAAAGTAAGTTAGCCTACTTCCCATTGTGCTCATGACAGACTGAAGCAAGTATATGACTGTATTTTAAATACCATATTAAAAAGTCAAGATACTTGATAAAAATACCCAGAGGTGGGTAGTAACTGATTACATGTAATCTGGATTATCTATATAGATTCTAAAAATCAAGTACTTGTAATAATGGATTACATGATTACATATTATTTACACAATAGAAATAAATTATTCATAATTTATTGATTCTCCCTAACTCCTCTTTTTCATCTTTTAAATTTTACTTTCTAAAATAGCCTATACTTATATACAGTGTTGGGGAGTAACTAGTTACAAGTAACAAAATTACATAATTTAATTACAAAATAAATGTAATTGTAATTAGTTAAAGTTACTGAGAAAAAAATGTGTAATTAAATTACCATTACTTTTGAAAATGTTAATAATTACAAAGGGGGTTACATCTGAATTTTTTCATACACACACACATACAGATTTAATTGACTTCTTTCATAAAATGCATTGACTGCTCTAAAATTAGACACCAATGTTTCGGGTTTTCATGTTTCAGTTTAGGACACAGAATAGGACACCTGCTTATTCAATAACTGTTTTATTTCCTATTTGGGATTATGCATATACTTTATTTTTTAAGAATCTTTTTTTTTTCAAGGCAAGGTTATTGTTAACTATGCAAACATTTGACTTTAAAACCAGTATCATAGCTATTAAACTATTTCTTGTTATGATTTTAAATCTGTATTTAACCTCAGAATTATCTTAAAATACAGTAAAAAAAGAGGGGTTAGAGTGCTCTCCACTAATATTGGCACCCTTGGTAAATATGAGCAAAGACGGCTATGAAAATAAATCTGCTTTGTTTATCTTTATGATCTCACATTCAGAAAATTCACAAAATATATATTCCCATTCATATTTGCATTTATTTAGCACACTAGAATGACTAGGAGTATGATATTGTCCAGCAATAACTTCCTGTTTCACAGGATTATAAAGGCCAAATTTCCTTAATCATCCATCACAAGGAATAAAACCAAATAATATAGTTCTGATGTGCAGAACAAGATTGTTGAGCTTCACAAAATAGAAAGTGGCTGTAAGAAAAGAGCTAAAGCATTGAAAATCCCAATTTCCATCATTAGGACAATAATTAAGAATTCCAATCAACTAAAGATGTTACAAATCTTCTTGGAAAAGGATCTGTGTCTATATCGTCCTAATGCATGGTGAGGAGGAGAGTTTAAGTGTCCAAAGACTCTCCAAGGATCACAGCAGGAGAATTGCAGAGAGTTGAGTCTTGGGGCCAAAAGACAAAAAAAAAAATCAAACAGCCCCTACGTCACCACATGTTGTTCAGGAGGGTTTTAAGAAAAATTCTCCTTGCTCATCCAAAAACAAACTCCAGCATATTCAGTTGTCAGACACAACTTCAATTTCAAATGGGAATGGCTTCTGTGGTCAGATGAAACTAAAAAAAAGAGCTTTCTGGCAGCAAACACTCAAGATAGGTTTGGTACAAAAAGTACCCC
>JAHKKF010500092.1:0-15072 GCA_019740295.1 Labeo calbasu
ATTTTCTGTAATTTCATGATTAATGTTAATTAAACTATATAAATGTAATTAATTTATTTATATAGTTAAATGCTCTAGAACTGAACAGCATTTAATTACATAAGTATGTAAAATGACATTTTCTGCTCTTGAACAAGCTGGGGAAGTTTTACAGTTGTATCGTGTGTGTGTGTGTGTGGTTAGTTGGTCAAACAGGTTATCATGGTGTCATCATGAAAGTGTGCGATGAGTAAATGAATGAGTATTAAGTTAATTTCTGGAGTGTCTTGACTGAATGCCTGGTCTGTCTCAGTGATTCTTCATTGTTACAGTGATGCTGTGTCGCCCTCTGCTGGACACACAAACACACCAACAACACTTTTTGACTATTTAATGTAGGCAGTACAATTTATCAATACTTTACAGTTTAAATTGTATGTACATTACCAGTCAAACGATTTTAAGTAGTAAGATTTTAAAGTTTTTTTTTAAAGAAGTCTCTTCTGCTTACCAAGCCTGCATTTATTTCATCCAAAAAATAGTCTTCTATTTAAATATATTTTAAAATGTCATTTATTCCTGTGATTTTAAAGCTGAATTTTTAGCATCATTACTCCAGTCACAGAAATCATACTAATATTCTAATTTGCTGCTCAAAAAACTATTATTATTATTATTATTGTTGTTGAAAACAGCTGAGTAGAATTTTTTCAGGTTTCTTTAATGACTGCAAAGTTCAAAAGAACAGCATTTATCTGAAATAGAAATCGTTTGTAGCATTATAAATGTCTTTATCATCACTTTTAATTAATTTAAAGCATCTTTGCTGAAGTTTTAATTTCTATAATCCCAATACATAAATAAACAGTGTTTACAGTGTATAATATTACAAAAGCTTTTTATTTCAGATAAATGCTGATCTTTGGATCTTTCTGTTCATTAAAGAATCCTGAGAAAATATTTAACTGTTTTAGATATTGATAATAATAATCATAAATGTTTGTTGAGCAGCAAATCAGCATATTAGAATGATTTCTGAAGGATCATGTGACACTGAAGACTGGAGTAATGATGCTGAAAATTCAGCTGCGCATCACAGAAATCAATTACATTTGAACAGATATTCACATAGAGAGCAGTTATTTTAAATAGTAAAAATATTTCACAATATTGCTGTTTTTGCTGTATTTTGGATCAAATAAATGCAGGATTGGTGAGCAGAAGAGACTAAAAAACATTAAAAAAAAATTTTGACTGGTAGTTTAATTCTTTAGTGTTTTGCATTACAGTAATGACATTCAGGGGAAAGTGTGTTTAAAAGTATGAAAATTATGTCACAATGCCAAAAATAAGAGTAGTTATAATATCAGACATTATTTTCTTTATGCAAAATGTCTTGCACTGCAAACAAATGCTTTTCCTACTTAGATTTTTTGTTTTGTTTCCAGCCAAAATATCTAAAAATTCTTCATCAAGAAGGACTTTCTAAACAAGTAAAAATGATTGTCTTGTTTTCAGAAAAAAAGAAGTCGAAATGAAGTGACTTTTTGATTGAAACAAGCAAAATAATGGGGTAAGCAAATAAAAACATAATCTTGGTAGATAATTTAGCTTGTTTCAAGCAAAAACTCACTTCAATTTGATTCTTTTTTCTGAAAACTGAAAATTTTTGAAAATTATTACTTGTATAGAAAATCCTTTTTGATTTAAGAAATTGATTTAAGAATGAAGTGGATTCATTCATCAGTTGAGAATCACTTTGATTTGAGAAGCTCTTTTGAGTCTCTGTGTTTCTGAACTGTTTGTGAATAAATCATATTTTGCAGTTATTTCCAGACTCTTGTGTTCATTCAGGTTTTAAAACTTTAAGTGTTTGAATCAGGATTTCGGTGTCTAACAGGAAACATTCTTCTGGTAAAGTTAATAGAACCTTTGATCAAAGTGATCTGGATCCTGTTTGCATGTGTAGTTTGATCTGTTTGTACAGTAGGTGTGTTTGTAATAAATCACAGTCGCTTCACCGCCGCTGCAGTTCCTCTCTGTCACCAGCAGGTGTCGCAAAGCTCTCGAATGTCCATCTGTGATCTAACTAAAGAAAACCTTTCATTTTATTGACCAGCCACCTTCGAACTTTGACACGGTGCATTTCTGAACTCCATCATGTGGTGAAAGTTATCGATTTCTATTCAGATTTGAAGCGTTTCAGTGACACGGAGCCTCCCGACGCCGCGGTGTGGCGTGGAGCTTTCGCGCATGCGCAGAGGCGGCGCTGGAAGCTGAAGAGTGTTTCGTGAGTCGAGCGATTCCACACCAGCGCTGCTTCCGCGTTCGGCCAACGTCACGTGACAAAAGAGCTTCTGATTGGTTTTACTTATTTTAATGGAAGTGTAGTTACCTCATATTAAATATTTAATAGAAAACCTTTAAAGTTTAGAATGAGAATTATTTAAAAAGTATCCGCGTTATGAAAGAATCTTTTTTTTATTTAATTCAATTTTTAGATTACGTGAGTAAAGCCATAGTATGTAACATTATTATTATATTACCAAAAAATTATTAATTTAGTATGAATATCGAATCAGATGTTTAACATATTGCAGTAAGCATAAAATACAAGACAAAGTAAACAAATAAATGCAATTAATTTACAAGTTCTTTAGCAATGAATGTAAAACAAATCTCACTCTAATAATGCAGCAGTAGTATTATTTTCTTCTGAATACTTTCTGAAATAAATTATTTATTTGTCTTTTGTAATACTAACATGAGATTATTATTGTTGTTGTTATTACATGAAATATAAATAATGCACTTTACAGAGCAAACACCCAGGACTGCCAGGGGATACAAAATAAATTCTAAATGAAATATTATCTTAAATATGTTATATGTGTGGACATATTTTACAGATTTTTAATTTTTAGATGTTATTTATTTATTTATGGGGAAAAAAGTTTGTGCTGACAATATTTTGATGTGCATTTGTGACATTCAAAGCAAGGTAGATTTAACACTAAAAACTGGAGACAGCTCCAAAATAACGAATTATGTTTTTTTACTGAATTTATGGGACAATTCACAGATTTTCTGCCATAAAAGTCCTGCAAGTTGCATATAGAAGTTTACTATAGTAAAAAAAAAAAGTGTAGTTCCTATACAAGTTACTATGCGGATTTCCACTTTTAGTAATTAATATACGATTGCACCTACATTTTTGAACAAAAAGTCTGCAGAAATACAAAAATCATCTTGAGAATGCAGTCCAGTGCGGCGCGTCTCATGCGTGACGTCACGGAGCTGCAGTGAACCGGAGTGGAAGCGCTAGAAGCTCCAGCGCCGCGTCGAAGCGCAGCGACATTTTCATCTCATTTCATTTCCTCTTCATCCACAGGCCCGATTCGGACTGTCTGATCTCAAACCCACAACAACTGGATGCTCGGAATAACCCGGAGCTTAAAGCAGCAGAAGAGAAGCAGAGGCTCGTGTGCGATATTCGCTGGGTGAGTGTCCGGTCATCGAGACGTTTAATGCATCTATCATCCGATCTCATTTCACATTGATTATTGACCGATTGCTGTCAGCTGATCGCCCGTGTTCTTCCCTCTGCTCGTTGTGTGTTGGTGCTCGTGCATTAGTGATTTCACACTGCGTTTCTGCTGATTGCATGTGAAGATCCAGATGCGTCTGAAGACTGCAGCGCGTTTAATAAAGCTGCTGATCACAGGTGATGTGCATGTGGAGTTTTGCAGGCGTGGTTCTCTCAACATCTCAGATCACAGATACATATAATTCATCTGTATTTATCATGCACGACTTATTTGCATAAACATACAGTTGAAGCTCTGATTTCTATTCTTGTTGAGATCTGTTGCATCTGCTTGTTTTAAGATGACAGTCATCATTTACTAATAGTGCACTGTGGTGCTTTCCCATATCTGAATGATTATTATGGTCATACATCATGGCATTTACATGCAAAATTATAATACGGTGGTATCTGTCTAAAAAACATGGTAGTGTTATGGTATGTCTTTTATAATATTGCCATATTATAGTAAAATTAATTCAGGATAAAAAAAGTCCCAATCTACCAGAATTCATCCTAAATGAACCATAGTACTATATTCATACAATGTTTATATGCCATAATATTTGCACAGCACTCCGTCCGAAGTATTGTAAAGAATAACTTGGAAATACCCTAGTCCAGAAAACGTAGTGTGCTGACGATGCTAACGAGCATGTTGTGAAACGAGGTGAGGAGATCCGGCCTCAGGAGTTTAAAGAGCCAGACAGCAGCACGCGAGGAGACCGTCTGTCGCGTCTGCCGCCGGACGCCCGTGTGCCAAGATACCCGACCCGGACGTGCAGGAGCATTCTGGGATGAGCTTTTGGAAACACACACGTCTGATTGCAGACGGCTTGAGGAGACACTTGCTCATTCAGCAGGGTTTCCACAGCCATGCCAAACCAAAGTGTGCTTTTTTTTTTTGGCTTGGAAAACATAAATGCTTAAGGCAAGACACTACAAGTATGTAGCGTAGAGTTATTAACTAATAGGTATCACCATGCTTTTCCTCAGTGGATTAATCAAGGTATATTTAAGTTGTTTTGTAAGTAAATATTTGCATATCAACATATGGACAAAGCCAGGTTCGTAATTCTTGTTTGATTTTTGTTGCCATATCAGAGATAATGTGAACAAACCCCACAGTAGAAACCTTCAGAATATAGAGAGGAATAAATCTCTAAGTTTTGGTGTATGCAAATGCTGCTGAAGTGAAGAAACAAACTCATTTTGAGAAAAAAGGCTTAAAAAAATGATAAATTTAATCTACAGATCCGATAGATGAAGTGCAATAATAAAACCAGGCGAATGATATAAGAACAAACCCTTCAGTAAAATACTTTAGAATATAGTGAAGAATAAATCTCTAAGTTTTGGTGTATGTAAGTGCTGCTGAAGTGGAGAAACAAACTCATTCTGAGAAAGAAGGGCTTAAAAAATGTAGTGTTTAATCTACAAATGCAGATGGATGAAGTGCAATAATAAAACCAGGCGAATGATATATGAACAAACCCTTCAGTAAAGTACTTCAGAATATAGTGAAGAATACATCTCTAAGTTTTTGTGTTTGTAAGTGCTGCTGAAGTGGAGAAACAAACTCATTTTGTGAAAGAAGGGCTTAAAAATGTAAAGTTTAATCTACAGCTGCAGATAGATGAAATGCAATAATAAAACCAGGCGAATGATATGTGAACAAACCCTTCAGTAAAATACTTCAGAATATAGAGAGGAATAAAAGTCTAAGTTTTTGTGTTTGTAAGTGCTACTGAAGTGGAGAAAAAACTAAATGTATGCCTTTTTTAACCACGCTTTTATAAATATAAAATTAAAATCAGTTATATAATTTAGTTTGATTTATGAACAAACCCCTTAGTAAAAACCTTCAGAATATGGAGAGGAATAAAATGTATGTAACTGCTGCTGAAGTGGAGAAACAAACTCATTTTGAGAAAAGGCCTTAAAAATATGTATTGTTAGTTAAATCTACAAATGCAAATAGATAAAGTGCATAATTAAAACCAGCCGAATGTTATATGAACAAACCCTTCAGTAAAAACATTCAGAATATAGAAAGGAATATAACTCTAAGTTTTTGTGTTTGTAAGTGCTACTGAAGTGGAGAAAAATCTCACAACCTTTAAATATATGCATTTTCACCACATTTTTATGAATAAAACATATAAATTAGTTATATAAGTCAGTGTGAATGATTTATGAACAAACCCTTAGTTAAAACCTTCAGAATATGGAGAGGAATAAAACACTAAATTTTGGTGTATGCAAGTCCTGCTGAAGTGAAGAAACAAACTCATTTTGTGAAAACACTTTTTAAAGATATGTATTCTAAGTTTAATCTACAGATTTAAATAGATGAAGGGAAATAATAAAACAGGTCAATGATATATGAACAAACCCCTCAGTAAAAATCTTCAGAATATGGAGAGGAATAGAACTGTAAGTTTTGTTTTTTTGTACGTGCTGCTGAATTGGAGGAAAAACTTTTAAGGGTATGAATTACAATTAAAAATCTACAGGTGCAAAAAGATAATGTGCAATAAAACAAGCACTTAAAGTGTATTTTGCATGTTTTCTTTCCACTGGGCTAGAAAGACATGTTATGAAAGCAAAATAGACCTTAAAACTCAAAATTGGCCAGTTCATGAACAAACACTGTGTTTGCCTGTAGTTTCTTGCGTAAAAAGTCATGGACATTTCTGTAGTCTATAGTTAGTCATATGGAAATTGCTGTTTTGTGAGTAGATTGATTTGAGTTGTTATTGCAGGAATCATGACTGTGGAAACCCTGTGATCTGATCTGCTCTAGCTTCATGTTTTAATCTGCTCATTTGAGGAACATCTCAGATGCATTTAAAAGCGAGACTCTCAGTTTTATCAGTGACTGTCTTTAGTCTTTTTTTTAGTGATATCAAAACATTTCTTTTGATTGCTCTGATCTGTTTGTGGAGCTCCAGTGTGTTCACAAGGACTCTGATGGTCGGCTGATGTGGAGTGCATCGATTAAACTCCATTAGTTTTCAGGATTCACGTGCATTCGAACCCCTGCGGCCTTCAGCGCTCTGTGTGATTGACAGGTAGATCACAGCAGGCCAGTTCAGTTGGATCTGGTATGTTCAGTTTATTGACGTGCTGTCACTTTTTTTGTTTTAAACGGCTGTTTTGCTGTTAGAAGCAGCCATGCAAAGAGTTTGGATGTTTAACACACTTTAAATATCTGAATGCAGTGTTGCTAAGTCTGTGGTTTTCCCACAAAGTTAGGCTACTTTTACACTGGAGCTGTTGTTGGTTGTTTTTTTTGTTTTTGTTTTTTGTATGAGCAATTGAGCTGGTTTTGTTATGCAGACCTGGCAATCCTGTAAATGATGTTTACTTTTAGATGCAAAATAATAAAATGTTTGTGCATCTTTCTTGGCATGTTCAGTTCAAAATGTAATAGATGTGGTTTTGAAAATAAAGTCAGTCAGTACTGTGTATGTTTGTGGTTAGTTAGTGGCAAGAAATTGGTAGCATTCTCTGAAAACCACCACAAAACCAGCTGATAAAAGCTGTGTTCACACTGAGATACTGTTTTTACCCAGCAAAAACTGAGCTTTTTGAAAATTCTCTTAAGTGTTTTAGTTTGTAGTTTATTTTCAATGATATAAATTATATACAATAAAAAGCAAAAAAATACAGTTGTGCAGGAAGTGGTAGAAAACCCTTGTGAGCTTATTTAAAGCCTCCACCTAAACCACATTTATTTTTCACAAAATTACAAGAATTGGATAAGTTTGAGAATGCTGTTTTTGTGCTGAGTGTTCAATAACAATAAATAGATGAATGTCACTTTGTATAATCTTCATTTTACACAAAAGTTACTTAAATTGCAATTAAAAATCTACAGACACAAAAAGATTAAGTGCAATAAAGCACACACTTGAGTATTTTGTATGCTTTTATTCCACTAGTCTGAAAGAAGACATAGTTTGGAAGCAAAATAGACCTCAAAACTCTAAATTGCCCAGTGCATTAAAAAAAAAAATGGGTTTGCTTGTAGTTTCCTTAAAAGTCATGAAAGGTTTGTGTTTATATATATATATATATGTATGTGTGTATATATATATATATATATATATATATATGTATGTATATGTATGTATGGATCAAAGACGAAAAAGGGTTTAAGCATAAAACAAGTGCTTTAAGTTGTTGCTTTTTCAGAAAAAATATTAAAGAGTTTTCTGTTTAATTTAATTGCATTTTTGTTTTTGTTTTTCTGTGCAAAAAATAAATATCATACATTTTTCCCTAATTTACTGAAAGCACCCACTAAAATGTCATTCAGTGTAACAGTCTTGTCAGGCATATTTACAACAAAATTCAATTTATGAATTTTAAGACAAATTACTTTCACCCCAAATACTAATTAGTTGTAATTCTACATTTTTTTAAAAAAATTTGCCACTATCGTAGGTTTTGCCTATTTGTCAGTAAGATTTTTTTACTCATTTAAAGTACAATAAAATTTAATATGTACAAGTCAGAATAAGCATGTTGTTTGATTTAATTTTTTTTTTTTACATTAATATTGTGTTACACTGAATGACAATGTAACATTGTTTCAACCAAATTTTGGCATTTTATTCTCCAA
Organism: Labeo calbasu; assembly: GCA_019740295.1. Taxonomy (NCBI): domain Eukaryota; kingdom Metazoa; phylum Chordata; class Actinopteri; order Cypriniformes; family Cyprinidae; genus Labeo; species Labeo calbasu. The sequence goes on from JAHKKF010500092.1 coordinate 8,196, forward strand.
AAACGTATTTGAAACTTTAAAAGTAGGCTAGTTACTTACATTTAATGTGCTTTCTATGGACATAAATTTATGTGGACATCTTAACGTCTTTGACCCATGTGTATACACTCAATACATCCTTCAGATTTCTTAGATATCCTTTTGTCCAATGTAAAGATTTAATAGATGTTGAAGGTTCTTCTTGCAACCATCGATGCCAATAAAGAGTGTGGATGCAACCTAAAAGATGCTGAGACCTTCAGCATAATGAAGAAAAATGACATTAGTGAAGAGGAAAGATCCTGCGGTGTTTGAGACGCACACTTACAAACATTTGATCTCATAAACCGCATTTACACCTTTATGAGAGTGACTTCAGCAAACCTTTGAGCAGATTCAGAGCTTCCAGTGGATTTGTGGGACGTTTTATTGTTGTGGACTTTGGAGCTCTTGTGCCGTGTTGTTCTGGTGATCGTATTAAACCTGTCCTGATGCTGAGGAGAATTAACACTGATTGAATCAGTCTAATGTGAGCGGAATGCCTAAAGAGTTCAGGTTTGGTCTCAGGATGGGTTTGTTCATTGTGGTTCATGTCGTGAGCTGATGTTCTTCCTGTGGTCTGTAATCATGTAAACATCTGCAGTGATGCATCTGATACTTCTGTTGTAATAAAAATTACTGAACACAAAAGTAAACACTATTTTTTTTTAGTGTTTTCGAACCCGTTGAACCCATGACTCTGCTGTTGCTTTTCACGCTGTATTTCTGACATGTGAAATACAGATTAAAGCTGAACGTGTGTTCACATGTTTGTATATTTTGTTATTTTCCACTAACAGAAAACAAAGTGGTACCATGTTGTTTGCCAAATCCGTTGTTGAGATACATGGCCTTGGTATATTTAGTTCCGCATATAACACAGCGTGTTACTGTAAGTATCTGTCAGTGATTTGACGAGTGTTTTGACATTGATTTTCCCAAGGCTGTGTGAGATTTTTTTTTATGATGTCTTTCATTTTTGGGTCACACCTAGATGAGACTGACCCTCCGTTGCTTGCGCTCGTGGCCCAGTTTTGGGTATCGCCACCGTCCTGCTGCTGAGATATGAGTTACTGTGATCAGAGGTCATGTTTTATGTATGTATAGCGCTTTACACAATGCATATTGCTTCAGAGCAGATTTACTGTAAATACTGCGTCGACTGTAGATGCATTTCATGGTGCTGAATGATTACCATAATCATGCAACCTAATATTTACATCATCATGTGTCACAGTGCATTGCCCTTCACACATGCACAGATATGTTATTAGTGTGCAAATGGCTGTAGTGATACCATGATAGTGTTTTGTTGCCAGTTGAGTGGTACATCAGTGTTGCGGCAGACGGCTATGTGTGTGTTTCTGCAGCTGCCCTGTGTGTGTCCAGTAGAATAGCAGCATTGTGGCCTGATGACCGGGCATGAACGCAGTGGGCGCCTCCATCTGCTGAGCGCATGGACAACCGTATTGCTCTGGAGAGAGTCTTCAGTCTAATCTGTGCACACACACACATGCGCTCTCCTCAGGTGGTCTCATGTGATGCTTCCCCTGTGGTGGTTTTTGGTCACTGGTGTGTCATTAAAGATGCAGTATGAAATATTTAAAGCTAGTGGTTGAGTACTGCAATCCTAAATGTCCGAAATGAGAGTGTTGTTTCTTAGACTTAATGCTCACATGGGTTGCCAGATTGAGAACACCCAACAGGATGAGCCTTATACCAGTAGATGATTTGGTCGAGGCTTTTTAGGTTTGGTAGAATCCGTGATCTCTGGTCCAGGGGTGCGTTTCCCAAAAGCATCGTTGGTAAGTAAGTTAGTAAGTTCTGTCGTTACCAACGTAGTTCAACAATTCGGTGTTTCCCGAAACCATAGTTCAAACGCACATTCGCAAACAGCGTCACAAACTTACGTGGTTGAAACTACAGCTCTCGACCTGTGGTTAGAAGCATAGTTCCTTGTTAGTAAGACATATAGGTTCAATAAATTATGCTCTTGGGCACAATAAGCAAGCTAACATGCAGTACAATCTATATCTTTCACTTGATCTAAATATAAATGCATTTTAATTATGTACTTTTAAGCTTCCTCTGTAATGCGCATAAATGCCTACGGGAACCCCGGAGTATGACGTAAGAGGGAAAACGCAATGAATCAAACATCAAATAGAGCGAAATGACAGGGAACTAAAAATAGTAGATTAGTCATCAGGTGCCATGTTCAATATAGCTGTATTTCAGAGATCTATAATCAGTTAAATAGTTATTACTTGGTGACCATACATTGTTGAACTAATGTCGTGACAAGCTAGTTTGTTTCCACAACAATGCATCGTACTATGGAGGTTAATCAGCGAGTTACGTCGTTGTACGGGAAACGCACCCCAGTTTGTTTGCTCACTTGCATGACTGCTGTGTTTTCCACCAACTGGCAACCCGGGGTGTTCAAATACTATTGGGTGAACTGGCAGTGGGCGGAGCCACAAGAACCAAAACAAAAACAGACATTCCGACACGGAATGCGCATTTCAAAGCAGAATGTCTTGCTGTATGTTGTTTTTTGGATAAACAAGTATGTGAACTTAATGTTTTCTAAATATCTGCAAACATATTGTGGCGTTTTTATGCTTTAACACAGTCATAAAATGACATACAGCACCAGAAACTCAGTTGCATCATGATTTTTCTCACAGAACAAGAGCTGCTTTCATTCAGGCACATTGTTTTGATAAAGTGAGTTAAAGTGATCAGCATTCTGTCGTCATTTACTCGCCCTCGTGTTGTTTAAACCTGTATGATTTTCTTTCTTTTGCCGAACACAAAAGATAATGTTTTGTCTCAGTGTTTTTTGTTCACGCAGTGAAATAGTTTTAACATTCTTTAAAAGATCTTTTGTGATTGAAAGAAGAAAGAACAAAAGACAAACAGCTTTGGAGCATGAACACTTATTTTTTGGATGCACTGCCTCTTTAATGCAAAACAAAGTAGTAAGAGAAATTCCTTTTGAATCATTTAGCATGTTGTTTATTTTATTTTTTGGTTATCACGATTTAGGTTTATATCATAATACTGTTTTTTTGTTTTCAAAATTCTGAAATAATGTTTAGGTTTAAGTGAAAAAAAGAAGTAAATGAGTATCAGCTGTATGCAAACTGACCCGCACTGGGTTATTCTACCGAACAAAAATGTGTAAAATGTATTAGTTGGAGCCACATTGAGAGCCCATTATCTCTGGAAACAAACCATATTGAGTCTTTAAAAGGAAGATACCAGAAGAAAAGTTTGTTAAGAACCAACATGTAAAAGACTGTTAAGATATCTTTAATATTTCTTGAGTTACAGGAATTCAAACTTTGGGAAAGAGTCATTCTGTGTCAACTCAACCAGAGGTCGCCAGCTCAAATTTTTGATTTTGCTAAAATAAAAAAAAAAATTTCTGAAGAAACAGACATGTATAGTGATGAAAGCCAAAATCACTATAACTACTATGTCAAAGATGAATGTTTGCTGAATAATCCACTATTTTGTTCAATCTTTGTTGCATTGTGTGCCAATGGTGATCATTCAATTACAAAGTGACCAACATTTGGTTTTCAACCACTGAAAGTGGGTAATATTCAACAATCTGGACATGGAGCCTCATTGAGTTTCTCATATTTCTGGGACTGAATGATGTAGGGCCTTGAAAATGCAGATTCTGAAAGAAAAGTTTATTAAGAACTAGAATCTAAAATCATATTGCGATATCTTTAATACTTCCTGAGTTATAGCAATGCAAACTTTGGAAAAAGAATATTTATGGCACTCAGATGAGTATATTCAATGCATTTGTTTTGACAGAAGGAAGCAAGATACATTTCTAGTTTCAACATTATTTGTTGTTCAGACATTCCTCTTTAAAAGAAAAGCAGTATCATATATTGCAAAATGATCCACATTTGGTTTGTGACCACTGAAAATGTGTACAACTTAACGATTTACTCCGAGAGCCATATTAAAATTCCAATATCTCTGAAACCAGATCTTATAGGACCTTAAAAATGAAGTTACCAAAAGAAATGTTTGTTGAGATCCACTATCTAAAAGGGCATTAAGATATCTTTAATACTTCTTAAGTTACAGGCACACGAACTTTGAGAAAAGTGCTTTTATCCCATTTTTGAACTGTCACCATTGGCATATAACGCAATAAAGATTGCTAAAGTCAACTGATTTTACTCATTTATATAATAATCTCTGTGTAAAATTAATATAATGATGCTGTCATCTTTCTGAAGTCATTTTTACCTTCAGTAATTTGGCTTCGGATGTCAGGCAAAAGCTGTCATTTTGAGCCTCCTCTACAAAATAGTGCATTACTCAATAAATGCATATCCATTAAATTTCATATTTTGGCTTTGATCGCTATTTATGTTCGTCTTTCTTCAGAAAAAAATCTGAACAAAATCAAACATTTTAGCTAGAGAAGTTTCTGAAATGTGTTTGATTTGACCCACTTTTGATGTCGTTTCTACTGGTTTTGTGTTGATTTTGTAGTTTTTTTTTTGTGTGTCTCTGTATGTCGTTCTTGTGTTTCTGATCTCAGTAACCCAATGAGACTCTTCAGTGTGAACGGACAGAAACAGAAGGCGTCATACGGTCCTCTAGGGATCGTCGCAGGTGTGTGAACAGGAAGTAGAATCGCAAGCACCTGCACTAGAAACGCCAACGCTGCGGTCAGTGTTTTATTTCCAGCAATGATGTCATGTTGTCAGCTCGTTTGCATCGGCGGGTCCCGTATTTTCGCTCACACTGAAGCTGTTCATGCGAAGCAGCTCTATTCAAATGTCCTGAGATGATCCAGCCGCTCATTTGAATTAATCAGCTAAAGATAACGGTCCATGACTGACGCTGAAGGTCACTTCCGTCTCATGGGACGGACGCTCTGAATGTCTCTCCGTCTCTCTCAACTGATCGACTTGTCCATGCAGTGTTGTGTTGTGTTGTGCATTTTTTCTCCTGCATGATTCTGCGCTGACTCTACATGTGTACGGTGCAGTTTGTCATCGTCTCATGTTTAAACATGTTGAAGCTGTTGCATTTGAGAGAATTGGATTCGCTTTTGAGTCTCGCAGTTTGAAAAACAGACAGATTAGGATTGATTTTGTCCTGTTTGTAATGAAATGAACGAGTCGTGGATCTCTGAAAGAGATTGATTTGTGTATCTGAGGTGCATCATAAAGTGTTTAGATGTTTGCTGGATCTCTCTGCGCTCTGCGGCTCAAGTTGTTTTTGTGTTGTGGTTAAAGGAATAGTTTAGCCAAAAATGGAATGAAATGTGCTAAAAATGTGCTCCCCCTCAGTTTGTTTGTTCATCAGATTTGTAGAAATGTGTCATTGCATCGCTGTCTCACTGATGGATCCCCTGCAGTGAATGGGTGCCGTCAGAACAAGAGTCTAAACAGCTGATAAAAACACCACTCCAAGTAATCCACACCACTCCAGTCCATCAGTTCACATCTTGAGAAGACAAAACCTCAAACAAATCTATCATTAAGACATTTTTAACTAAAATACAAGTTCATAATCCATAATAACACTTCCTCCAGTGAAAAAGTGATCTGGTCTGAATCAGGAGAGAAATCTGCTCAGATCAAGCACCAAAACAGTCCAAAATGGCTGTAAAAACAAATATTTGCCTGGATTTTATGTGAGAGACAACAAGAGATGGACTTTTTCACTGGAGGAAGTGTTATTATGGATTATGGACTTTTAGTTAAACATCTTCATGATGGGTTTTAGCTTTTGTCTTCTCAAGATGTGAACTGATGGACTGGAGTGGTGTGGATTTCATGTGGATTATTGTGATGTTTTTATCAGCTATTTGGACTCTCATTCTGACGGCACCCATTCAAATCCATTTGTGATGGAATGACACATTTCTTTTGCTATTAAATGTCATCTTTTCAGATCATTAGTGATGCAAGATTAGGATGAGTTTGTTTGTTCATCAGATTTGTAGAAATGTGTCACACTTGCTCACCAATGGATCCTCTGCAGTAAATGGGTGCCATCAGAATGAGAGTCCAAACAGCTGATAAAAACATCACAATAATCCACAAGTAATCCACACCACTCCAGTCCATCAGTTMACATCTTGAGAAGACAAAAACTAAAACAAATCCATCATTAAGAGTCCATAATCAAAAATAACGCTTCCTCCTGAATTAGGAGAGAAATCTGCACAGATCAAGCACCGTTTACAAGCCAAAACAGCTCTATACTTTAACACTTTTGTCTTCTCAAGATGTAAGTGATTGACTGGAGTGGTGTGGATTATTGTGATGTTTTTATCAGCTGTTTGGACTCTCATTCTGACGGCACCCATTCAAATCCATTTGTGAGCAAGTGATGGAATGACACATTTCTTTTGCTATTAAATGTCATCGTTTCAGATCATTAGTGATACAAGATTGGGATGAGTTTGCTTGTTCATCAGATTTGTATAAATGTGTCATTCCATCACTTGCTCACCAATGGACGTGAATGGGTGCCGTCAGAATGAGAGTCCAAACAGCTGATAAAAACATCACAATAATACACAAGTAATCCACACTACTCCAGTCCATCAGTTTACATCTTGAGAAGACAAAAGATGAAACAATCCATCATTAAGGGTCTATAATCCATAATGACACTTTCTCTTGAATCAGGAGAGAAATCAGCACAGATCAAGCACTGTTTACAAGCCAAAACAGCTCTATACTTTGACACTTTTGTCTTCCCAAGATGTTAACTGACGGACTGGAGTGGTGTGGATTATTGTGATGTTTTTATCAGCTGTTTCAACTCTCATTCTGACGGCACCCATTCACATTCATTG
>JAHKKF010500093.1:0-25558 GCA_019740295.1 Labeo calbasu
AAATTTATTTTTTTTTTAATTACAAAATCAGAATCTTAGATATTCTGTAATCAAAAATGAAGTTAATTGAGTTAACTGGTGAATTGGATTGAACTGAAATAAATTGATTAATTTCTGTTAATAAAGCAGTTCATAGTAATATATTTAATTTGCTTTTTAGTTTTAGTTTTCATTTCAATTTTAGTGTCACTTTTAGCAATTTTGTTATGTGCTTTTGTCATTATTCTTATATTTTTTAATTTCTACATTGTTTTCTTTGTTTTTATTTATTTTTTCAGTTTTAGTCTTAGTGGTATTTCACTACTATTTATATACTATCAATTCTTTACTAATATTTTGTATTCAGTTTTATTTTTTACTTTCAATTTTCAAGTTTATTTCTTGTCATTTTCCTTATTTGTTTATATTTCTAAAGAGTTTAAATTTATTTTTAATTTCAGATTTAGTTTCAATAGTATTTCAGTTAGTAATTTTCGTACTATGTACATACTATTATAGTTTTTAGTAATACTTTGAATTAACTTTTTTATATTTTCAGTTTCCATTTTAATCTCAGTTTAATTGTTAGTAATTGTATGTGCTTTTGTCATTTTTAATAGTTTTTGTTTCTTAAAATCAGAATCTTTGATATTCTTAAATCAAAAAATGAAGTTAATTGAGTTACCTGGTGAATTGTTTTGAATTAAATCGAATTTCAGCATTCAATTTCTGTTAATAAAACAGTTTGAAATCAAGCAATTTTACAGCAGAAATACCAGAGGAAATACAGGCAATATGTGCTGGGGCCTTTGAGCCGCTGATCCAGAGTTCAGAGTCTCTTCAGATACTGAGGATTCATTGATGTTCACTAGAATCACAGCAAACACACTCAAACCGGTTCAGATACTCACAGATCCGATCCCGTCCATGAGCGTCAGCAGTGTGGCCACGACCCGCTTCTCCACCTCATTCTGAGCTCCTTCTCTTTTGGGACACAGAGCATCCAACTCATCGATGAAGATGATGGCAGGCTGCCTGTGAGCACAAACACACACATAACACACACATCTAATCATGTCACACACAGTGACATTAAAATATTTCTTACCTTTGTGAGGCCTGTGTGAAAATCTGCCTCAATCTGCCTTCAGTTTCTCCATAAAACCTGCCGAGATTCAGAGACATTCACACGCTCATGACCACCAATATTGATGAAACTGACTAGAAATGAAGTGTACTGAATGTTTTTATTTATAAAATATTCTAAAACTATGATTTATATATAAGAAAACGTTACTTTTTATTGTTCTTCACTCTGTTTTGATTATCAAGTTCAGTTTAGAAAAATTACAAATATTTTTTTTTTTCTCTCACACACTTGCTCATGATCTCGGGGCCGTTGATGACGCTCATGTGAGCTCCCACTTCATTGGCTACGGCTCGTCCAATCATGGTCTTCCCCGTGCCGGGCGGCCCGTACAGCAGCACCCCTCGAGGAGGCGGGATTCCTGTTTGACAGACACACGCTCACGTCACATGACCACCACAGAGTCAAAATAAACAGTAAACAACAAACAACAGTATGACACACCTGTCATATGACCTCATCAGAAAAAAAATCAGAGCTGATATCACTTTTTGTCACAGGAAATCAAGGATGCATCAAGTGCATTGCGTTGTGGGAAACAGTATATCACACAGTGGGCTCAAAATAATGTTATTTTAGTATTTATTTTATAGAATATCATAGTTCCATAGAAAATATCAGCACAAATATCAGCACTATTATTTAGTAATTTTATAGTCATATTTTTTAATCTACTTTTTATTTTTATTTTCATTTTAATTTTTAGCTATTTTGTTGTGTGCTTATTTTTTTGTCTTGCTTATTTCTTTGTTTTTAATATCTTTTTGTTTGTTCTTTTCAGTTTTGATGTATTTCAGTACTATTTATATACTATTGCAATTTTAGTAATATTTTACATTTATTTTTATTTTTATATTTTCAGTTTTCATTATTATTAGTTTATTGCTTTTAATATTTCTAAACACTTTTAATTTCTTTTTATTTCAAATTTTCTATTGTATTTCCATTTCAGTTTAGCTTAATTTTAGTAATTTTATGTGCTTTTGTCATTTATTAGTTTTTGTTTTTGAAAAAAATATTTACAAATAGTTTTACTTCAGTTTTATTTCAGTTTGAGTTTTACTCATTTCAGTAATAATTTTCAGTTAAATTTAAATGACTAATTTTAATTCTACAACTTACACTTGTTTCAGTAAGTTGTCATGCAGCATTTCTAATTGTTGTGTAATGTCTTTACATCTAATATTTACATTTCATTTTACTTCATCTTTATTTCAGTTTTTTAAAAAAACGTTTGTCTGCTTTTTTATAATTTTAGATTTAGTTAAAAATATCAGCACTAGTGTTGTACACCGCATATCTCTACCATTAAGTATATGGATTGTACTGAGGCAAAGGACTGATGTAAGAAGTGAAGGTCAAAGGTCAAAGGTTGTGCCTCCCGGATCTGACTTCTGACCTCACTCACCGTAGTTCCTGAAGAGCTCCGGGTGTTTGAGCGGCAGTTCGATGGTTTCCCTGATGACCTGCAGCTGACTGCTGAGGCCACCGATCATACTGTACGTGACCTTTGACCCCTCGTCACCCTCCTCGCCCTCGTCCCGCTCACTGGGGTCACACACGCTCAGTGTGGTGGAGCTGCAGACGGCGTAGAAGGTGTCCGCGGACGAGCGTCCGCACCGATCCGACAGAGAACTGTCTATGAACGATGCTTCAGACGGGCTGAGAACCGAGTCACTCAGTTTACAGGGTGTGGACTGAGGGGTCAGAGGTGAGGGGTCATGTGATTGGTCAGGGGTCAGAGGTGAAGGGTCATGTGATCGGTTAGGTGTGCTCTGGTGGATGGACAGCTGTTCCAGCTGTGAGGTGAGATCAACAGTGACGCTGTCTAACCGTCTCAGAGTCTCTCCGTCGACACCCGTCACCGAATCCACACCCAAAACACACTGACGCCCAAAATACGAGACGGACACACAGCCGCCCGGCAGAAGAACCCGACCGTCTGGAAGAGAGGACAACGTCTGTGAGCATCTGAAAGTAATGCCATCATTCAAAGAGAGTTTAAGAATCAGAGCACGTGTTACCCAAAATCCGCAGCAGATAATTCTTGAATTCTTCTGTATTCAGCACTTTGTCTTCAGCCCTGTAAGATTAACAAACAAAAAAGAAAAACTATATTTATTTATTTATTTATTTATTTATTTATTTACGTATGTTTATTATATATTTTAAGAAATAAAAACACATTAAAAAAATGTAGTTGAAATACTTTGTGAAAAATGTCATTGTAATGCATGATGCATTAAAATAGCTCAAATAAATCTAAAATAAAATTAATTTAAAAAAACATATAGACGTATTAAATTTAATAAATAAATGAATAGAAAAATACACAACAAAATTATTAAAACTTTCACTAAAAATAAAATAAAAATTTAAACATTAAAAAAAAAAAAAAAAAAGTTTAAATATTAATTAAAAACTATAACAGTATCTCAATTATATTAAAATAACTCTTTGTTTATAACCAGTGGTTCATAACCAGGGGTTTGGGATCCACTAGGGGGCGAAAGATGGCTTAAAATTAGACAATATAAACTTAAAAATAGGCAAACACAGCTACAAATTAAGATGCAAACTGATGTCATATTTATCTGTCTGTAAACTGACATTTTCATTTAAGATCAAGGATTTTCATAGTCTTGGAAAACCTTGAAAATTTTAAAAGTGTGATTTTAAATAAATAATAAAATAAAATAATTACAAATAATTAAATTCAGTAATTCCATAAGAACTGAAAGTTCTTTACATTTTTTTTATTACTAATATATATATATATATATATATATATAGCCTCTTCTATTTCTCTTTGATAATTTGAGGCCTAAGATAATGAATAATGAATATATATACTGTATAAATTAGTGCAAAAAAAAAAATCTAAACTTTCAAAGATACTTTGCCCATTTACTCTTATTTTAAAGGCATTACTGTCCATATGACTTTTGGGAAATGTCTTTTTTTTTGGCAATAATTATTGTGTCACTGTGATCTACCTTTATTTAACTAGTCAAACCACTCAACAAGGTTCTCATTTACAAAATAGTGTCTACCTAAGCTTGTGTTTCTGCTCTTGACCAGCAGATGGCAACATTCGCTCACAATTACTGCAGTGCTGAGATAAAAACACACACTGGTGATTACTGATCTTTCCCACTGTGTTATTATTTCTGTGCAGGTTTTTCTGGTGTCGTTTGATCTACCTGAGTGTCAGCTGCACATGTTCGGCCTGTAGAACGGCTCCGGTGATGGGCTGCAGTGTGACTGGAGATCCAGACGTCACTCTCAGACCGGCCTGAATGCTGGACTGCAGACCCACACGCCTGCCCGGAAACTGAGACGTTGGCCACGCCACACACACCTACACACACACACAGAGTCAACACACCCATCAACACCATTATCCACGATAGTCTCACACACACACACACACACACCTGCTGCTGTCCTGCGCTGCTGGAGATGAGGACGGGACGTCCGATGCAGATATTCAGATTCTTCATGGTGTTCACACTCATCTGAGCCAAATATGAACGCCAGCGCTGAGGGACTTTATCTTCAGCTGCAAACACACACACACATTCAGACTGATGCGGTCTTCAAATGCAAATGTAGATTTTAAATATTACCTATTTAAATATACATTAGGAGTCATCAGCTACAAACTGAATGCGTGACATCTGGAATATATATATATCATTACTCCAGTCTTCAGTTTCACATGATTCTTCAGAAATCCTTCTAATATACTGATTTGCTGCTCAACAAACAGTTCTGATTATTATCAATGTTGAAAACAGTTGTGCTGCACAGTATTTTTGTGGAACCTGTGATACTTTTTCAGGTTTATTTAATGAATAGACAGTTTAAAAGAACAGCATTTACCTGAAATAGAAATGTTTTCTAACAATATACGTCTTTAATGTCACTTTTAATCATTTTAGCATATACTTGCTGAATAAAAGTTCTTTCAAAAAAGAAAAAAAATCATAACCCCAAACTTTTGAGCAGTAGTGTATAGTGTTGTGTATAAATAAATGTACTTTTAAACTTTTTTCCAAGGAATCTAGAAAAAAGTATCACAGATTATAAAAAATAAAATAAAATAAAAATAAGCAGCTCAACTGTTTTCAAAATCGATAATAAATTAGCATGTTAGAATGATTTCTGAAGGATCATGTGACACTGAAGACTGGAGTAATGATGCTGAAAATTCAGCTTTGATCACAGAAACATAAAACATAATAAAATAGAAAACCATTATTTAATAATTGCAATAATATATATATATATATATATATATATATGTGTGTGTGTGTGTGTGTGTGTGTGTGTGTGTGTATTTTGATCAAATAAATCCTGCCTTGACGAGCAAATCATTCAGTTCGCGAAATGATTCATGAACCCGCTTGGAAGTTTCGATATGAATCAAATGATTCGCGAACCCGCTCGGAAGTTCCGATGTGAATCAAATGACTCGCGAACCCGCTTGGAAGTTCCGATCAGAACTAAATGATTCGCGAACCCGCTCGGAAGCTCCGATGTGAATCAAATGATTCGCGACCCGCTCGGAAGTTCCGATCAGAACTAAATGATTCGCGAACCCGCTCGGAAGTTCCGATCTGAATCAAATGATTCGCGAACCCGCTCGGAAGTTCCGACCTTAATCAAATGATTCGCGATGCGAAGTTTCGATCTGAATCAAATGATTCGCGAACCCGCTAGGAAGTTCCGATCAATTGATTCGCGATAGGGAGCCGACTGGCGCGATTCGAAACAGTGAATCATTTTGTGACGCAATGGTTTAACTGATTCGCATTTTAGAACAGCCTGTTTCACCAGTCACTGCGTACTTTTTAAAGTCATTAAAAAGCGATGTCGAGATTCGAAAAAGAATGGCTCTTTTGATCTGGTTTTGTGAATCGCTTGAACTAAACGATCCAAGTCACGAGTTTGAATCAATCGGAGCGGTTCCAGCGTAAATGACTCACTCAGTTGAATCTCGGTGTGTCTGTTCCTCTGTTTTTCACATCTTCAGCTATGTGTACATCAGTACTACTGTCTTAGTTAGTTAATAAGATTAATTAAAATAAGTAGTTTTGGTTTCCAGCCAGATGTGGTGCAGGGAAAAAATGTCAGGAGTGTGACAACACCAAAATGTGCAAAGTCAAAGTCCGGGGTCTCATCTTATGTGAACGGATGCCGCTTTAATGCCATTATTAAAAAAGTTCATTTGTGACAACTTTTTTATTAGAATAAAATGACTCGACTGCACCTTAAATCATCGTTTATTTCATCAAAAGACTGACCCTCCAAACCATATATATATAAGTCCTGACTGGTGAAGTTTACCATGTTTTACTCTTGCATCCAAACTAATGAATGAAGCCGCTGCGCGCTCCCGTTACCTCTCTCTATGAAGTCTGTGACCGTTAATCCGCAGCTTGAATCCGGTTCATCACACACTAACGCGGATTTGTCTCCTTCTCCTTCGCTCTGTCTCTTTTTTCCTTTGCTTTTCCCTTTGCTTGATGACATGATGTTTGATGCGTCATTAGATGTGTGTTAAACACACAAACACACTCACTCACAGCGTCCACATGTGAACGTAAACTTCCTGATGTGAAAGTTCAACTCCTCCCCGTCAGATACCGTAAAACACGTAATATAAAGGCGTTAAAAACCACATCATTACACAATACAAACTTTATCAACAGAAAACCCTTGTGCGTTTACTTAAATCGATATTATGTATTTATTTGCGTTTGCAGTCGGATATCATAATTGAACTACGGTGCCACTAAAGTCCTAAAGCCAAAACGTTTACAAGATTCAAATGAATGAATTCATGAATTAATAAACATTATATTGAAACAAAACAAAACATAAAAATGGAAAAAAATAAATAAATAATACACAAATTATATTAAAATAAAATAAATTATACAGATTAAAACAAACAAACATATTCATTAAATAATAATTCAAAATGAAAATAGACAAATAAATAAATGAATTCATTAAAAAAATCAATATTGGATAAAAAATAAATAGTCAAAAATTGGATTAAATAATAAAGAAATAAATAGATTAAAGCAAGTAAAACAAATACATAATAATAAATAGATACGTACATTAATAAACATTTAATTAAATAAGTACTTTAAAAATAAAAAAAATACAAATAATAATTAATTACATTAAAATAAAAAATAAAAATAAGCAAATAAAGATCAATAAAAATTAAATAAGTAAATAAATAAACATAAAAGACAAAATTAAACTCAACATTCATAATTAACAGACAGATTAAAGTAACACAGATTAAAGTAAAGAAAAGTAAATAAATGAGTAACTAAAAATACTTACAATAAATAAAAATAATTAAAAAGTAAAGTAAAAACAAAAAATGGTAAATAAAAAGAAATAAAAATGAGATTAAAAAAATAATTCTTTAAGAATAAAATGCTAATATAACTAATGATTAATTAGATTAATATAAAACATTTTAAATAATAAGCAAACAAAGAGAAATTAAAATGAAATTAAAATAGATTAAATAATAAAGAAATAAACAGATTAAAAAGTGAATGAATACATAAAAATAAGTAAAATAAATGAGTAAATAAATAAACATGAAAATGAATAAATAATTTAAAATTTAGATTCAAATAAACAATACATAAATAAACATAAAAAACAAAATTAAAGTCAAAGCTTATAATTAGCAGAGAGATTAAAGTAAAACAGATTAAAGTGAAATAAATAAATGAGTAACTAAAAATAACTATTATAAATAAATAAAAATAATTAAATAAATACAAATTGAAGTAAAAATTAAATAAATTGGTAAATAAAATAAATAAAATGTAAAACGTACAATATAACATAACAGAAACTTCGTATTTTTCAAATAATATTTTATATTTGTTAGTTACCGGGGTTTCAGTAAATTGGGTTTTATAAAGAAACGATGACTTTGTAATTTTAGGATGGGGTCTCTCGTATGAGGATGATCATATGTGGAGTGTTAAAAATCAAATAACAACTTCTGCTTATCTTAAAGCGGTTCTGTATTTTGATATGCGCCACTACTAGAGTAAATACGCGTTTGCTCGGCTGCTGCTGGTTGTTTTGGTGTCATGGTGAGCTGGATCATGTTAGCCGGATTCTGTAGGGTCTCTTCTGTGTTCTGCAGGTTCTCCTCCGTGCTAAGGCAGCGCAGGTTTGTTTCCGCCGGTTCGGCTCGTTTTGTCTCCGGCTGTCAGGAGCGGCTCTGCCGGCCTCTGCTGTCCGGGGACGTGGATCGGTTCGGAGGCGTAACGGTGCGAGACTTTCCGCCGGACATCAGCGAGGACGAGTTTACCGAGCTGCTCCGGGGTACATGAGTGGAAATACTCAACAAACATTAACACGGAAAAATAATACTAAAGTCATGCATAAATACAGTGTGGTGTCTGTAAATGACTGTAAAGGAGTGTTATGTAGTCAAACGGACAGCTGGTTTTCCACCAGTCATAATATAATAATAGTGGAGCACAGGATTATTTATTTATTTATTGCACTGTCATCAATTTATTATATATTAATACATACCATTAAAAACGTATAATAATAATAATTTAAAAATAAAGTCTTTTATTTGGCTTGACATCTGACCTGATCAATAGTTAAGTACGTGCGGATCCCCTAGAAATAGTATTTGAGATATTTCTTATTTGTCCTGTCATAATACTTTATTTTATTTTATTTTTCCAAAATCGTAAAATTTCACTCACTTACAGAATTTAAAAAAAAAAAACGCACACACATTTTATATTCACACTACCATTCAAAAATGTTTTTGAAATAAGTGTTTTTTTTTATCTGTTTTCTATGTGAATATCTTTTACAATGTAATTTATTTCTGTGATCAAATCTGAATTTTCAGCATCATTACTCCAGATCCTTCACAAATCATTCTAATATGCTGATTTACTGCTAACAAACAACAAACATTACAACAAAGATTAAAATAAGTGAATAAATGAGCAATTGATATAATTAAATAAGAAAATAAATAAAACCTAGATTAAAATACTAATTAAATATAAATAAAGAGAAATAAAAAAATAAGAGAAAGTAAATAAAGAGAAATAAAAATTTGATTAAAATAATAACTACACAAAAAATAGATTAAATAACAAATAAATAAACAGATTTAAAAAGCAAGTAAATACATTAATAAAATAGGTAAATAAAAGAGTAAATTAACGAACATGAAAATAAGTAAATAGTTTAAAAACAAATTCAAATAAACAATAAATAAATAAACATATTAAAACAAACTATAAAAATCATTAAATATAGATAAAATGAGATTTAAGTAAAAAATAAATACACTTGTAAATAAATAAAAAAATGAGATTAAAATTTAGATTATGGGTAATAATTTCTTAGTATTTGTACATAGCAAGAACATCTGACCCGATAAATTATAGTTAAGTACATCTGGATCACCTATTTCTTATTCATTTTGATTCATTTAAAAACTTTAAGTTGTGCTTATTCATAGGATTAAATAAAAACACTTTTTTAGGGATCAGTAAGATTATTTTTGATTGTTTTTTAAGAAGCCTCTTCTTTGATCAAAAATAAAAAGTGAAATATTATTATAATTTCAAAAATCTGTTTTCTATGTGAATATATTGTAAAATGTACTCCTGTGATCAAAGCTGAATTTTCAGCATCAATACTCCAGTTTTCAGTGTCACATGATCCTTCAGAAATCATTCTAATATGCTGATTTGCTGTTTAAGAAACATTTATGATTATTATCAATGGTGAAAACAGTTGTGCTGCCCAATATTTTTGTGAAAACCGTCACACATTTTATTTTTCTGGATTCACAGATAAAAAGAAAGTTTAAAGGAACAGCATTTATTTGAAATGGAAATTCACTTAATTAAACTAAATTCACGCCATACCTTTGAACTCTAGCGTATATAGTATAAATGAGCACGTTTCTCTGTGTTTGTCTGTGTGTGTTAGTGTCTCTCGGTCGGTGGCGGTCAGACGGACGGGTCGCCGTATGGCTGCATGTTCCCATCGCTCTCAGCAGACTGTCCGCAGCGGCGGCGCATCACGGCTTCAGCTTCCATCACGCCCGGAGAGACGTGGCTGTTCTCAGCCTGTGGCTCGGACCGGGAGAGGACAGACTGCCTGCGTTCGCCACACATCAAGTAGGAGTCGCTGGTAAGAGCAGAATAAGCTCTCTTCTAAATCAGCGATTCTGTGTTTCACCAGCAGGCGGCGCCGCTCCTCCGGACCGCTGTCAGAGCGCCGGACACAGACATGTTTGAACATGCCCGGAAAGATGCCCGGGCAACGGCATGAGCTCAGTCTGGCAGCCGCCTGCGTGTTTGTGTTTGATTAAAGTCGAATGCTACGAAGGTGAAATCCCACGTTTGGAATATTCTAGCAGTGAATAATCCGACCGCATTTCCTTTCTGTACGATTTCCAAACCAACAGCCGCTGTGTGATTTTATTTAGACTGTAGGAGGATTAATTGTCAAACATTTATGGGACGATTTCAGATCTCACGAAGATTTTAGCTGAGGATCATATAATCTGATCTAGTAAGAATATGGAGAAAAAAACAGCTCAAACTGAGCAAAAATAAGAAGAATTTGTTGTAGATGCGGATATGTATATGATGAAATTCTGATGCTTTTAATGCAAATCAATGAGAACTTTAGAACAGTAAACCAGATTTTGACATAAAACATTGTAAATATCAGTGGTCGCTCTATATCTCCAATAATGTCGTAGTGAGATGAGATTGAAATGATCCAAATATATAATGCAATGCAATCCAGTGATGATTGAGAGACAAACAAATAAACGTTCCTCAAAAGATGTGAGATGTTTTGGAGGCTTGAAAGTAAAAGTTCTGGAAACAAACGTTCCTAAAAAGATCCTGATGATCAGATTTTACACTCACTGATTTTTCTACAAAATTATTCATGGAGAATCAAACAAAGCAAAGCCGCTGCAGTCCATCATGGAAAGTTCATCTGGAAATATGACTAGTTATTCTGACGTTTACTTGATAAAATCAGATTTTAAAGATTTTGCCTTTTATTAAGACAGGACACATCATGAGTGACAGGAAGCAAAGTGGGGGAGAGAGATGGGGGCGGGATCGATAAAAGGTCCTCGAGTCGGGATTCGAACACGGGACGTCCAGAGCGCAACGGCGCTGTATGTCGGCGCACTGCCTAGAAGGCTATCAGTGCCGAAAAAAAAAAAATCAGATTTTACAGCAAAAAGACACGTAAAGCACCAGCTGAAGATGCACAATTTTACTTGATTAAAAAAAATTGTGTATCAAATATGATACAGTTTATAGGGTTAAAACTTGTTAATCCACATTTCATAAATTCTTAAATCACTTCTTGTTTATAAACTAGTGTATAGCAAAAAAAAGCTTTTAGATAGGTAGATAGATTTTCAACTGTATGAAAACTTTTTTTTATCAGGGTTAAATAAAGTTAACCAGCATTTCCCCTCTGCCCTGCATCTGTGGTTTTAAGCGGCTCACAAGTGTGTGCGTGTGTGTGTGTGTGTGTCTGACCGCATGCCAAGGGGGAAGTTGAGTTCCGGAGTGGGTCGTATAAAACCACACACACACACACACACACACACACAGAGTCCTACTACATTACAGACATTCCCTTTCAGTTATTCACGTCTGTTCTTTTTCTTTGTAATGATGATTTATTGCTGTCTTGTTCGAAGGTGCTGTTGTGGATGAATCCAATGGCAAAGTCCTTGTTGTTCAGGACAGAAACAAGGTACAGAATCACTCTCACTTTCAACACTGACGTCTCTCATGTGCCTGATAAAAAGCTCTGTGCTGCTTAAAAAATTGCATTGAAATTATTTTTGTTTTAGGTAAACAGTTTCATCCCTATAATTTTGGGCGGTATGTAAACAAACATGCAGTCAAAGCCACACTGTTGTACCTGTGAAACCCGGTACACTGACCTTCCTCTGCTGAGAACGCTCATTTGGAGCAAACAGAGCACAGTCTACAGAAGCACATATTCATCATACAAGGGGAAAAAAAAATGATGCTTTGGTGAAAAGTTTAAATTATGGCATTAAATGTTGTAATTATGACGTGAAAACTTAGAATTATGAAAGAAAGTGAAATTGACATGTTAAGTCATAATTATGAGATGTCAAACTTATGACAAAATGTCATTCATGAGATGAAAACGTTGAAAAATATGGCATACTAAGTCATAATGAGACAAGTCAGAATAATGAGATAAAAACAGTGTGATTTCATGAGATTAAATCGTGTTCCTCTTAATCATCAAATCAATTTATTTCATGCTAAGTATACTAAAAATACATTTACATATTATGTACTTAATAAAACATACCCTGCACATGTACGTTTAGTAAACTAATCTGGTATATTTAAAGCCTGCTGAATTGGAAAAACTAATTTTGTACTTAATTCGCTTTAATTGTGTGAAATTAGTGCTGAAGTACAGCTTAAGTATATTCGATTGTGCTAAAGTGGAACTATTGCAAGTATACTTTATTATATTTTGCATTTAAATACTGATATTATTCAAAGATCACACAATCCTCATCAATACTGACATATTAATATTAAGAAATGTACATTGTGCACAATTAGTACTTCAAATAATGTTTAATTACAATTTTATATCAGTAAATCTCAAGCCGTATGTCAGTAAATATGTTAATAGACTTGAACTATACTTAGTATAAAATAAATGCATTTTAAATCTATTACTTTTTAGTAGGAAAGTCATAGTTATAAAAAGTCAAAATTATGACAAAAAGTGCAATTATAACATGAGAAAAATCAAAATTATGATATACTAAGTCTGATATGCTAAGTCATAATTATAAGATAAAAAAAGTCAATTATGAGATAAGTCAAAATTATGACAAATGTCATAATTAGAGATGAAAAAGTTGAAATTATGGCATACTAAGTCATAATGAGATAAGTTAAGTTAAATAATGACAGTCACAATTATGAAATAAAGTCAATTATTATAAAAAGTCAAAAGTTGAATTATGACAGTGAAATTACCAACTCATAATTATGAAATAGTCAAATTATGAGATAAATGTCAAATCAGTTACGACATAGCAAGTCATAGTTATGAAATAGTCAAAATTGTGAAAGAAGTGAAATTATGAGATGAAAAATTACAATTATGATTCAGTCATAGTTATAAGATAAAAAGTAGAAATGATAAAAAAAAGTCATAATTATGAGATTAATTCACAATTATGACATGCTAAATCATAAAATGTCAAATTATGACAAAAAGTGCAATTATGACAGTAAGTCCAAATTGACATAGGGCAAAAAATGACTACTTATATCATGATTTTGACATTTTTAAACTCATAGATTAATTTCAGCTAAGTTTATTATAAATGTGACTTTTAAAGTCATAATAACAATTTTTCATTTAATAATTACGTCTTACCCAAGCATGTTTTTATTTCTAATGTGGTGGAAATGTGTTTCCATACATTACTGAACCCTGTGAGTGAATTTACTACTTCACGTTCAGCTCTGGGGGACAGTCCATCCTAAAACTATCATTTTGTCATCAATTACACGACACTGTTCGGTGAAATCCCTGTGTCTGAGAAATTTCAATTGCATTTTCATACCTCCGTATGACGCCTAATAAAGGAGCTTCTGTAAAGCTGACATAAAGATGTCATTTGCACGTCTATTTATTTTTTCTGTACAAAAAACATAAGGTTTAGGTTTATTATTTGACACATTTTTGTGGAATCTTTGGTTTAAATAGTAGTTTTTTGCCATATCAAAACAACATTGCTACCTAAACAACATATAGTTCTAATCTCACTGTCGATTACAAAAAAATGTTTTGTTTTGGGACGTTTTTTTGTCTCCACACAAATTTACTTGTCTTGTATTAAGCAGCGTGAACATTCTGTTAAACCTCTTGTTTTTAGTTTCATGGAAAAAGGAAAATAATCCATGGTCAGAACAACAGACGTTTGTAGTAAATAATGACAGGCGCTTAGTTTTCAGAATTTGCACCTGAATCAAGTCTAATTCAGGAAGTCTGCGCTTGAACGGCTCTTAGAGCGATAATGATTTCTGTGTAACCTCATTAAACGTCTCGATTTAACTCTCAAGTGCGTTTTCCAGTAAAATAAACAGCTGGGTTTTGCTCGGGGCGGCGTGCGCGGCGGGCGACTCTCTGCTCTGGAATGGAAACTCAAAAGATTGTTTTATCCAGCAGCCAACATCTTTCCTCCGCTTTTATCTTACGTCACGGCCCGTTTCGGTCGTCATTTACTGGTAAAATGGCCTGCGTGTTCAGGTTTAAAATATCTCTGGGAGTATCAGAGGTTGGACTGCAGCTCATTTTAGTTCAACTCTGAGTTATTTATCTTCGCGGGACAGATTGCATCTGGGCGCACCAACTGTGTTAATAAAAATCAATCTAGTGGGGATGTTTCTCTAGTGTCGAAATGATTAAAACCCCCGCTGAGCAGTTCATCGTTCACCAGTGGAAAAACAATGACACATCGCAATGTGCTCTGATGCAATAAGATGAACTCACCGGCTCCGTCCCAAACCCTAGTGAGCTGCTGGATTGTCTACATAGACAGCATCCTGACTGAAATCAAACCTGATCTGAGCACAAACACAAAACATGTAACCAACACTATTAGGCAAAATAGTCATTTAAAGGAATAGTTCACTCAAAATGTGCTCACCCTCAGTCCATCCAAGATTAGGATGAGTTTGTTTCTACATCAGATTTGGAGAAATGTAGCATTACGGCACTTGCTCACTAATGCAGTGAATGGGTGCCGTCAGAATGAGAGTCCAAACAGCTGATAAAAACATCACAATAATCCACACCAAAAGAAACAAATCCATCATTAAGACGTTTTTAATTAAAATATTCATCCATAATCCATAATAACGCTTCCTCCGGTGAAAAAGTCGATCGGTCTGAATCAGGAGAGAAATCTGCACAGATAATGATGGATTTGTTTCTTTAGTCTTCTCAGAATGTTAACTGATGGACTGGAGTTGTGTGGATTACTTGTGGATTGTTTTTATCAGCTGTTTGGACTTTCTTTCTGACGGCACCCATTCACTGCGGGGGATCCATTGGTGAGCACATGATGGAAAGACGAGGGAGAATTGGATCCAAATGCAGTTAAAGTTAAACAAAACAATAAAATCATAAAGAGCATAAATCTAGGAACCAAGAACATCCAAAACCAAAAGTAGAAACATAAAGAGCAAACCAAAGCACGGATAAAACCTAAGAAAGAATAGTGAAAACACAAGGGCTTATACACACAGCGTAATAGACTAATGAGAAACAGATGAAAACAATCAGGAGTTAACAAGGGGAACAGGAAACAGGAAGGAAACACAAACTACAAATCACTTTAACACTTCCTGTTTACTTTTGGCTTTTCTCATTTATTTATATTTAAGCTATGTTATGAGCTATTCATTCACGTTTTTTGAATACATTAAATGTTTGTTGTTCAACTTGTTTTTCGTTTGCATTGTAGCTACGTGTGTGAAATGTACTTCATATTAATAATAGACATTCAAATAGTTTCAAACGTATTTGCCCACAAAAATATTGCTCTTTATTGATAGTACAGAACAATTCTCATGTCAAACCTTCAAAGTTCTTACATTACATTGTATTTTCTAGTCAATGGACCAAAAACCACTCAAGTAAGAAACAAAGTTTCATTTATAACTAGCAGCATTTTCTATATTCTTTTAAAACTCGATACGGAAATACTGTGTCACGGACTTTAGTAGCCCACATCTCAAATCTAAAACCTATAAGACAACATTTTAAGAAAATACTTGATATTGTGTTGATAGATATAAATAATATTTAGATCATCTGTGAATGTGGAACAAAAACGATAAAATAGCAGAAAGATAAAATGACTAATTTCCATAAAAATATATATTTCTAAGTGTACAGCTAAAATAACATGCATGACGTTTCTTTCCTTTTCAGACTAAGAATGCTTGGAAGTTTCCCGGTGGTCTGTCAGATCTTGGAGAAAACATCGGTAAGATTCGGATTCAGAGCTGATGTTAAACCGAATCGCGACAGAACGTTCTTGTACACAAAATAAAAGCAGGGAAAGAAACTTCACCTGCTCCAAAAGTGCATTTATAAGAACATCATCAGACTTGAGACCCTTAAGACACTTAGTTACTAAAATACCCTTCTTTACTACAAATAAAACCATGTCTTTTAACAAATGACTTGTATATAAACTAGATTATTTATCGATTACATCCTTACATAGATCACAAAAGCTTTATCCAAAAAATAAATGTTCTGTATAAAAGTTCAGTAAATTACATTGTGTTCACAAGCGTACAATAGAAGACTTCATTTAGGACCTTTGTTTCTTTATGTTTCTCTAAATCTCATTTAAGATACAGTAAACTACGTTATTACAGTCAAACTGGTTGTGTGAAAATATTTAAAGGAACAGTTCACCCAAAATTTTACATTAGATAAAAATGTACTCAGGCCATCAAAGATGTAAATGAGTTTGCTTCTTCATCAGATTTGTAGAAATGTGTCATTCCATCACTGTCTCATCAATGGATTCTCTGCAGTGAATGGGTGCCGTCAGAATGAGAGTTCAAACAGCTGATAAAAACATCACAATAATCCACTTCCTCCAGTTGTCTTTCACATCAAAATCCAGCCACATATTTGTTTAGAGCTGTTTTGGCTGCTTGATCTGTGCAGATTTCTTCCCTGATTCAGACCAGACCACTTTTTCACTGGAGGAAGCGTGATTATGGATTTTGGACTCGTATTTTAGTTAAAAATGTCTTAATGATGGTTCTCAAGATGTTACCTGATAGACTGGAGTGGTGTGGATTACCTGTAAATTATTGTGATGTTTTGATCAGCTGTTTGGACTCTCATTCTGACGGCACCCATTCACATCCATTGGTGAGACAGTGATGGAATGACACATTTACACAAATCTGATGAAAAAACAAACTCATCCTAATCTTGGATAGCCTGAGGGTCATCAGCTAATTTTAATTTTTGGGTGAACTATTCCTTTAAAGTCTAATGTGAATTTTAACCAACTAAATTCCCGTTGCTGTGAATTTTTGACACCATTTATCAGCAGCTCAGATGCTAGAATGTGTTTGATATTGGACAGAGTTTCTCTGTTCTAACTGTACGCTTTATTTCAGGCGAGACGGCCGTTCGGGAGGTTTTTGAAGAAACCGGGGTCCGATCGCAGTTCCGTTCTCTCCTCAGTATTCGTCAGCAGCACAGGCACCCGGGAGCGTTCGGGATGTCCGACATGTACCTGATCTGCAGACTCAGCCCGCTTTCCTACCACATCGACTTCTGCACTCAAGAATGCCTGCGCTGCGAATGGTTCGGTCTGGCCGAACTCGCCGAGACCGGCGAGACGACGCCGATCACGAGCCGCGTCGCCAAACTTTTGCTGTACGGACTGGAAAACGGTTTTCACAACATCGACCTGACGATGGAGCAGCTGCCGGCCGTATACACCGGCTTGTTCTATCAGCTCTACCACAGACGACTGCCGGAGGAGTAGAGATCTTACAGAGCAAAACTACATTGCACAAAATGATTTTTGTTTTGTTTTCAGGTACAAATATCTAAACATCCTTAAATCAGTATGCATTTACTGGAACAGCAAAATTACTTATGATAGTCTTGTTTTCTGAAACATCTATGACATCAGTGAGTTTATGATTTAAACAAGAACAAATCTCTGCAAATGGTGCTAGAAAATTAATCATTTCAAAAGGAAAAAAAATATAATTTTTCTGAGTTTTCATGTGCATATTTGTACTGTTTTAAGCAGAAACTCACATAATTGACACATTTTTCAGAAAACAAAACTTAATATCTTAAGTCATTTTGAATCTCCAGTAAACCTCATGATTTTAAAAAAAAAAAAAATAATAATAATGGGATATCTGTACTTGAAATAAGACAAAAATAGAACTGCAATGCACTCTTCAAAATAAAGATTTCAATTTGAACCGAAAACTTTGAATCTCATGAAGACTGTATCTTTAAAACATGTCTTAGAAATGCAAAAACTCCAAAAATAGGCAGCATTTTCATTGTTCAAAAAATGTTTAGTTTGATTTTTGGGTAAAATAAGACTAAAATATTTCTAAGTAAATTACTGTGATGTGCCCAAAATACCTTATATAATAAAAATACATTATATACAATATTATTTAGACTTTTGAATGACATATATATCATGATAGTATTTGTAATATCTGGGCATTTCTCACAATAATGGCAGAAAATCCTGGCTAGACTTAATTTTCTTTATTTTACGCATAATTTCTTCATGAGATTCACACCAGAAATTCGTAGTTTCTTTTTGTTTGTTTTTTTAAAAAGGTCTTTAATAAATGTGACCCTGGACCACAAAACCTGTCATAACGGTAACATAAAAATAACAATTTTTCGAAACTTCCACTGATGGTTTGTTAGTATAGGACAATATTTGGCCGAGACACAACTATTTGAAAATCTGGAATCTGAGGGTGCAAAAAAAAAAAGAAAATCAAAACAATGAAAAAAAAAAAAAATCGCCTTTAAAGTTGTCCAATTGAAGTTCTTAGCAATGCATATTACTAATCAAAAATTAAGTTTTGATATATTTACAGTAGAAAATTTACAAAATACCTTCATGGAA
Source organism: Labeo calbasu (assembly GCA_019740295.1). NCBI lineage: Eukaryota > Metazoa > Chordata > Actinopteri > Cypriniformes > Cyprinidae > Labeo > Labeo calbasu. The sequence goes on from JAHKKF010500093.1 coordinate 18,939, forward strand.
CATGATCTTAATATCTTAATGATTGTTGGCATAAAAATCAATCATTTTGACCCATACAATGTATTTTTGACTATTGCAACAAATATACCCCTTCTACTTAAGACTGGTTTTGTGGTCCAGGTTCACAAATGGAGTATTTTTAAAAGCTGATTAAATGGCAAAATGGTTCTTGACTAAATTTCTTTGTTCTATTGAAGAGCCTTTATTTTCAAGAGTGTGTTGCAGATGGACCAGTTTTAGTTTCTGAATTTTATAATATATTACCTCGCCTAAAAACAAACCTAAACGCGTCTGCCTGGAGGTTTTGGATTTTTTAATAAGGGAAACATTAGTGATTTCTCAAAGTTATCTTAAAAACGGTTACTGTTAATCTGTTACTTGCAGCAATGATGCAACTAAATTGAATAGAAATTATTTTTCTTAGCTAAGTTGATATATGTAATAAAGAGAATAAAGTATTATGAAAAAACATTCATGATGTACTCGGAATCCCTTCATTAAAGTGTTTGCAAAACCCCTTCTTCCTCTAAAATACAGTATAGAAATACTTGCATATACAAGCGTTTTGCATAAAGGAGCAGCATTAAAGTAAACTCACATTTTGTAGCCGTACTAAAAACATTTCTGCGAGAAACGCAGTCACGAATTCAAGAGCGTATAGTGCAGATCGGTGAACTCTTCGAACCAACCCTACTGCCCTGCTTGAGGGAATCAAGTGGAATAATAGTGTATTTTGGAAAGTTGGATCGGAGAGCGTATCGGTGGGATTTGGGGCCGTGGCGTTGGCTCGAGCGCGCCTGTCTGAATTGACAAAAACGCAGAGGCTCTTCTGAGGATATTGCTGATATCTCCAGGGTGACTGAACACGAACAAATAAACGCTGTAATGCTCTCCAAGTACATCTGTTTGGGAAGCGTTCCTAGATAGAAATGCTGAAGGGAAGCATTTTTTCCAGACAGGGTGAAGAATCTGCACCCGTCCGGATGAGCTCATCGGTGTCTTGGCGTAGGGTTGGTTAGAAGCGCGTCTGCGTCAGTGGTCTGTCGGTCTCCTTTCAGGTTTTGACAGCATCTCTCCATCAGCACTTGGCTGACATGGGCAGAAACAGGATGGCCTTCTGACCCGGGCCGGTCTTTGAACCCGATTTATACTGGCCTGTTCTCTTCAAAGCCACGTACCAGTCGGGATATTTCCGGGATCGGTAGGTGTTGTAGTTGTTCGACTCCAGGCGTTCCAGGAAATAACATTCATCTGTTGTTCTTCTCTGAGAGAGAGAGAGAGAATGACAACATTAACACCCATCACTGTAGCATAAACATTAAATACCATGTTTCAACACAAAAATATATAATCAAATATATTAATTGACTTTTCTGTGAAAAGTGAAAACTGCATCTCTACATTCATCCCATGTTACCTCTGAAAAAAATATACAGTTACTATAGTTAAACCATGGTAACTACAAATTAACCATGGTTTTGCTACACTAGCCATAGTTTACCTATTATATTTGAAGTTAAACTGGGATTATACAAAAACAACAACAAAACTGGTTACTACACTTTTACTATAATAAAACCATGGTTAATTTTCTTAAGGGATTTGTTCTTTTTTTTTTCTTTGTTTTGTTTTTATAGCCTATCTCTAACCTTAATGGCTTGAAAATAAAATAAAATAAAGAAATTAAGACAAAAGATTTGTGATTCCTGATCTGAATCAAAAGATTCGCGATCCGCCCTTCGTACCCGATCAGAATAATAATTCAGATCGGGACTTCAGAGCACGGATCGCAAATCATTCATTTCGCAAAATGATTCATGAACACGTTCCGATCTAAATCAAATGATTCGCGATTCACTCTCCGTAGCCCTGATCTGAAGAATGTTTCGCGAACCCATTTCAAACTGAATCAAATTATTCGCGATCCGAAGTTTCGATCTAAATCAAATGATTTGCGATCCGCAATCCGAAGTTCCGATATAGATCAAATGATTTACGATTCACTCTCCGTAGTCCGGATCTGAAGAACGATTCGCGAACCTATTTCAATCCAGAGTGGCGTCGAACAATCAGGCGGTCTCCAATTCGCACCTGTTGGAAGTTTTGGAGCGAGTTGAAAAAATGGAAGTGGAGTTTCTGACTCGCATGCAATCCCTCGAGACAACAGTAAAAAATAGTTCGTTAAACAGTGTGATTGAGGCGCTTGAAGAGATGTAGTTCAAGTAGAAGAGATGGCCAGCAAGGTGAGCTCGTTGCAGAACAAGGTGGAATCACTGGAAAAGGAGAACCGTGTGCTGCGCGACAAATGTGACGAACTGGATGCTTACAAGAGGAGGTGGAATCTACGAGTGGCCGGTGTTCAGGAGCAGCGAGGAGAAGATGTCCGGAAGATTCTCATCGATCTGTTCAGTAAAGTTTCTCCTGAGATAGCAGATCAGCTCATCTACACGCTTGATGTGGCCCATAGACTGGGTCCGCGCTCTGAAGGAGGTCGCTCGAGCCAACGAATCATCGTGCAGTTTCTTTCACGCAACATCCGAGATCACATCTGGAGGATGCCAGAACCGCCGCCGTCCTCAAAGAAAAGAAAATCAGGATTTTCGAAGACCTGACGCAAAGCACCAAAGACGGCCGGAACAAACTTTGGCCGCTTGTCGAGCAAGCGAGAAAGGAAGGGAAGAGAGCAGGCTTCAGAGGCCCCTTCGCTTATATTGATGGTAAAAGAATCTCTGCCAAAGATCCGTAGGCTGAATGATGCTGTGGCATCCTTGTCGAAATCTTCGCGCACCAAATGACTTTTTTTGATACCCACGAAACGGATGAGCACGAACTGTTTCGCCTCATTTCAGACAGGATGGACAGACTGTAGACTGTGTTGTATTCAGATAAATAGAATCTGGAGCACTAAGATTTCAAGTACCGCTACTTATTTGGTGTTATTTCACGTGCTAGATCTGTTACTATATTTTTAACTTTTTTTGGGACTTACATTGGTCATAAATATGGAATATTTACTTTTGAATCCATCCTTTGCTGTCAATGAGACTGAATGCTCGTTTTGAAGAAGATATATAATCTGAATGACCAAAAGGAAAACAAATATGAAAAAGAACGGACAAAAGGGGGGAGCAAGAAAAAAAAAAAAACGAAAAAGCTTTTACTCAAGCCCTTATACTCATTATATTCCTTGTTTTGCAGAGACAGTCGTACTATCGCTTTTTGTGTTATTCTAGTGAAGTTTATTATGTTTCAATTTATATCTCATTCTAGTTTTTCAGGCATTAGTCTCTTGTTTCATTTTCATGTCTTTGTCTCTATTTTCTTTAAATGCCAGGGGTTTGAAAAGTTATAAAAGAAAGGCTTTTATTTTTGTTTTCTAAGAGGCACAAAGTAGATTTTTGTTTTCTCCAGGAAAGTCACTCTAAACACACCAAATGTTAGAGGTAAAAGTGGGGCAATGAGATATGGCTGTCACACGAGTCAGAATATTCTACTTGAGTTGTTGAAGTATAATCTTAATGGTAGTGATCTAGAAACCAGTATTGACCCTTCATGTCATTTCCTGTTAATAGTAGTTGCTGTCAATCAGACTGTATTTGGCAATGCACCTATACAGAAACATTTTGGTCAGAATTTATAATGTTTGTCCAATTTTATTTTGTAAATGACTTCTCATTTAAAATAAGATGCAGGAAATTTAGAGTTGCCTAAGACAAGTATATGGAAACTTTACAAAATTCTGTTAATTCGAAAGCAATGAAAACTGTATTTCTTTATTCATCCTCTGTGTCCTCATAAGATGTATAGCCTTTTTTGTTTCTGTATGTAATTATCTGTCTAACATATAGTTTAATAAAAAAAAAAAATAAAAAAAATAAAAAAATAAATAAAAATCTCCATAGTCCTGATCTAAAGAATGATTCGCGATCCGAAGTTTCGATCTAAATCAAATGATTCGCGATCCGCAATCCGAAGTTCCGATATAGATCAAATGATTCGCGATTCACTCTCCGTAGTCCGGATCTGAAGAACGATTTGCGAACCTATTTCAATCTGAATCAAATGATTCACGATCCGAAGTTTCGATCTAAATCAAATGATTCGCGATTCGCGCTCCGTAGTCCTGATCTGAAAAATGATTCGCGAACCATCATTCGTGACTTCAGAGCGCGGATCGCGATTCATTTCAGTTCGCAAAAAAAAATGCCTATAAGCAATGTCCAAATTAAAAAAAAATGAATCGCTCAAACTGAAAGATCGAAGTCACGAGTCACCTGGAGCGGTTCCAGCGTAAATGACTCACTCAAATGAATCGGTTTGTTTGTTCACGGCACTGTCAGTACTGCTTATGACATTAAATGAAATGAGCATGAAAAGAATGATGTTAACAAATAAAATATCCACAATTCCAAAGATAACATCCAACAAAAATCTACGAATTCAGGTAAGGTTTACTGCTAACTAGTGAAACACTTCATTAATATGACGAGCTGCAGCTCAAAATACATGTTAGATGGAAACATTGTGCATTAAGATTGACTTTGTAGTTTAATTCACTATTTGGAACAGTTTGCAATTCAGTTGCTGACAGTTCAATAGGAAATCAGTTGAAAGCATCCAGTCATCCCATACCACTGAAGTCAATCTTACATTTATCAGTATATACTGTGATGAATATTTGCGAAATTATTGTTGTATTTGATTGTATTAGTCCATATAGTGTGATAGTTGATGTGAAAAGAGCAAATGCGAGAAGCAGATGAACACAAAACAGCAAAACAACATAAATTAGTAGTCTCTGGATAATGGTAGGGACATGTCATAGCGTCCCTAATAAATTCTGTTTCACCCTAACCTTTCTCTGTTTTCAGCATTTTGAGCTCAAACCTCAGGTGTTTTCTTCTGTCAAGTCTCATTACATCTGCAGCAGTAAAACTGTTCTGGAATATTACTGTTTGTCATCCATTATCTGCTGCAACATGTGAAACACTGCCATTTCATAGAAGCAATATTCTCTTTTTTTCCTGAGCAGCTTGAACCGGATGTCTGGAAAACGTCTCCTGACAGGAATGTGAGGCTGTCAGCCCGGCGCTACACGCCAATGTGGCTGTTTTATGTGACCTTTGTAACATTGACATGATCTATCTGACGTGTTGCACATTAAAAGGGGATATTAACAAGAATAAAGGTGTCTCTACACTAAATAAATTAAAAAAACAAATGAACACTAATTTTGGACTGCCATAAACGTAGCAGCAGAGGGTCAAGATACTTTAACTAAGAAGCAAATGTCTAAAAATCTTAAGTCTTGTTTTCTGGATAAAACCTACCAAAATTCAAGAATTAAAAAACACATTTCAGAAAACAACACTGTTTTCACATTGTAAGTTGTTTTGTTTCTCTAGTAAATGTGTCTTGATTTAAGAATATTTAGATATTTGTACTGGATTTAGGGTGTCAGATGAAACGTTGAGACTTTTAAAAACGTTAGTTACGATTCATTCTAGAGTCGACGCTGAGGTTTCCTCTTGTGAGTTTTGAACAAGGAGAGTTGGCACAGAGCAAATGTTCATTGACTGTTGTGCAACACCTTCGTCATCAATGTAAGCATTGTTTCAGGAGCACAGAGACTCTCACAGCTCTAATAGACCTGACTGTGTGTCTGTGTAACCATATTCTGGGGTCAAATTTGTGAACTAATATAAAAATAACATGTCTATGAAATGTCCCCATTCAGATTTTCTTAAGTAAACGTGTGAGTTTGTGTGTCTATCGATCGTGAACTTGAATGTAAAGCAAACACAAGCATGGGAACTTTACACTGAGCTGCTGTTTGCTGTGACGTGTTTGTTTTTCACTTTCATACATACAAACCATTAAAAGAATCTCAAGCATCTTGATACTGCAGTAAAATGTGCTTGTGTTTGTGGGAGTCAGACTCGTCTGACGTAATGATCTGATCTTAATGACGAACTTTGAAAGATGATTAACAGGTGACCTTATGACTCCGAAAACCATGGTAATGGAAGCAGCTAGTGTGTGTGTGTGTGTGTGTGTGTGTGTGTGTGAGTGTGTGTGTGAGCAGTTGTTTGTTATAGTGTGAGGAAACATGTTAAAAGTCCTGCAGACATGCCCTCAAAAACCACAGTGATAAAACCTTTTAAACATCCATATATCATAAAACACTAGAGATATAACTATGCACACCAAGCTGGTTGAAAATCAATACAAATATGTAACAATTCAAAACAGTTGAGATGTTAAACAAATCGTGATACATTTGAAAGGTGGGGGGTTTATATGAATGTTCTCTGAGAATCTTTCTGATTTACTTCATTGTCTTTTTTCTTTTGGCTTTGTTTTACAGCGGTAACCAAGAAAACCAAGGAAACGCCGCATGGCATCTCTAGCAGAAGCTACACTGTAAAAAACAATTTGTTGAGTCAAATTAAAATAATTTGTAACTTGGCTGCCTTAAAATTTTAAGTTCAGTCAACTCAAAAAAAAGTTTATTCAACTTAAAATGTTAAATTATACTAAGTGACAACTTAGATATATGAGTTGAATCAACTTAAAATTTTAAGGCAGCTGGGTTACTTACCCATCTGTTAAGTTTAGCA
>JAHKKF010500094.1:0-29370 GCA_019740295.1 Labeo calbasu
TTATTATTATCTTGCAATTACAAGTGCTGTTAGTACTTGTTGTTGTTTTAACTATGTGATGACATAGTTGAGTAAAAATTGGAAATATTTAATAACCTTGACCTGACTTCACCTTCATTGTTTATGTACGCTTTGAAATCGAAAGTATCTGTGACGTTGAGGACGGTGTCATTGACCATGGTGGAGTTGTAGTCATCAAAGATGGTGCTGTTGAGAATGGGCCAACGAATGCACTTATGACGTAGGTTTCCCATGAACAGCTGCAGGCCAATGAGGGCAAATACAGCCAGTGCAAAAATGGTCAAAATCATTACGTTTCCCATCTTCTTGACAGACTGAATCAAAGCCCCAACGATGGTTTTCAAACCTGAGTGGAAAGTACAAGGTGAGATCTTTTTGAAACTAATTTTTTAAAAATATGGAGAGTGTAAAATGTGCAATAGAGAAACAAAACCATTTTTTGTATACAATATGTATATACACTACCAGTCAAAATATTTGTAATGTTTTTTAAAGAAGTCTCTTCTGCTCTCCAAGCCTGCATTTATTTGATCCAAAGTACAGCAAAACCAGTAAAATTTTAAAGTATTTTTACTATTTAAAATAACTTTTTCCTATTTGAATATATTTTAAAATGTAATTTATTCCTATGATTTTAAACTGAATTTCTAGCATCATTACTTCAGCATTATCCTTCAGAAATCATTCTAATATTCTGATTTGCTGCTCAAAAACAATTATTATTATTATTGTTGAAAACAGCTATTAGTAGAATTTTTTAGGTTACTTTGATGAATAGAAAGTAGCTACTTTTGTAACATTATAACATGTTTTTATCATCAATTTTAATCAATTTAAAGCATTCTTGCTAAATAAAAGTATTAATTTTCAAAATTTCTTTACAGAAAAAAAATTACTCCAAGCTTTTGAATGGTACAGTGTATAATGTTACAAAAGCTTTTTATTTCAGATAAATGCTGATCATTCTATTCTTTAAAGAATCCTGAAAAAAATGTATTCAACTGTTTTGAATATTGATAATAATAAAAAATGTTTCTTGAACAGCAAATCAGTATATTAGAATGATTTCTGAAGGATCATGTGACACTGAAGACTGAAGTAATGATGCTGAAAATTCATCTTTGATCATAGGAATAAATTACATTTTAAAATATATTCAAAAAAGAAAACATTTTTTTAAAATAGTAAACATGTTTCAAATTTGTACTGTTTTTGTCGACTTTGGACAAATGCAGGTTTGGTGAGCAGAAAAGACTTCTGAAAAATCTTACAGTTCAAAAACTTTTGACTGGTAGTGTAGACATATAAGGCATATAGTGAAAAAAATACATTTGCTTTTGTGTGGTTTTGTGGTTTTCCATTTTGTATGATTTTTAAAGAACTGCAGCATCACATATTATTACATACCAGGAATAACTGTGATTGTTTTGAGAGCTCGAAGCACACGAAACGTCCTCAGTGCTGACACATTACCAAGGTCTACAAACTCTGTGATGTACCTGGAAACAATCAAACATTAGCAGAATGGACAACATAAGCTGATATATAATATTCTTGGAATACAGAAAACATTGTATGGACCACATTTATGATTCCTATATAGTGTTTTTGAATCCTTGACTGCTTCAGTCCCAATTAATTGTAATTGTACAGAAAAGAGGGATCAGCAAAGTCTTCAGCATTTCAGATTTGGCACTCCATTGTATAAAGAAAGTTGTACCGTAATGATCATAATGATAAATTTTCCAGTTTTAAAGTCCACTGGTCAATTCTTTGCGTTAACTGTTCTTGGCAGTGGAAAGTGATTGGTTTTAATTTATGTTATATTTAGATCTCTCCACCACTGTGGCCAAATGGCAGCGTTAGCTGACAGTCACTGAGAAGGTGTCTGAATGACACTAAGCATGCAGGGTATCACTTGTGTGAACATCGCAAAAATTAGATCAAAGAACCACAACTTCTTAAAGCAATAGTTCGCCCAAAAATGAAAATTTGCTCAAAATGTACTCATGCATGATCTAAGATGTAGATGAGCTTGTTTCTTCACAGGAACAGATTTGGAGAAATTTGGCATTACATCATTTGCTCACCAATGGATCCTCTGCAGTGAATGGGTGCCGACAGAATGAGAGTCCAAACAGCTGATAAAAACATCACAATAATCCCAAGAAATACACACAAATCAAGTCCATTGATTAATGTCTTCGAAGTCAAAAGCTGCATATTTTTAATTACCAAATCTATTATTAAGGTGTTTTACTTAAAACTGCCGCTTCTGGCCAAAATACGTAATCCATAATCCATAATAACGCTTCCTCCAGTGAAAAGGTCTATCTCTGTTGTCTTCTTACATCAAATCCACCAATTTGTTTAGAACTGTTTTTGCTTGTAAACAGTGCTTGATCTGGGCATATTTCTCCCCTGATTCAGACGAGACAACTTTTTCACTGGAGAAAGCAATATTACGGACAGGCAAAAACAACTCAAAGATAGATTTACTTTTTAACAAACATGCAGCTTTTCACCTCACAAGATGTTAATTGATGGACTGGAGCAGTGTGGATTACTTGGATTATTGTGATGCTTTAATCAGCTGTTTGGACTCTTATTCTGACGGCACCCATTCACTGCAGAGGATCCACTGGTGAGCAGGTGATGTAATTTTAAATTTCTCCAAATCTGTTCTCATGAAGAAAAAACTAATCTAGATCTTGGATGGCAGGAGGGATTTTTGGGTGGACTATTCCGTAAAAATATATATCTATATAACAGAGATTGTTAGACTTCAACATTTTCCGTCATTTTGACGGACAGGGTCGTAAAACTTCCGTCATAATCTATTATTACCCGTCATTTTAATTTCCAAATTTTAATTACAATGACACATTTAATTGCTTTTAGTCTTGTTAACATTTAAATTTTTAAATTATGAACCTACAGGACGATATGCTTATGCATTTATTTTGAAGAAAACAGATGAGACTGCTTTTCACGTTTAACACCCTGCAGCGACAGTGAATTTTAATAAATTATCATCTTTACCAATATCAATTCGTAAATCCTAATCTTTTGATCTATGCTGTTTTCAATTGATGAATGAACAGTACAGCGTGACTCCCATCAAATAAATCGCAGTAGGCTAAGCTTTATGTTACTTTTAATATGAAACAAAGTCTCAGATTTCAAATTCCGTCCATTTCATTAGGAAATTCAAGCAATAAATACCGTTTTGCAGCTCTTTAACGTGGCGTGATAGATCGTTGTAGCTTCTGTGTACTTGCCTGTGCTTAATCAAATGAATAGCAAAACATTTGTGACAGTTTCGTTTTTGCTCTGGAACCATTGCTCTGCTGCCTCACTGGAGCGCACTCGCCACCAACTGGACAGGAGTGCTTGTTACAGCTACTTACAGTTACAATTTACAATAGATCACCCTCTGTATTCTGTAAAAGTGACGGACGGCCTTCAGATTTTTCCATCATTGATAAAAAAAATCTGTCAGTGACGGACAATTTTCGGTTAACACGACCTGTGTGAGTATGTATACATAGTCCGTTTATATATATACATATATATATATATATGAATTGAAGTACTCACGCCATGCTGATCACCATGAAATCAAGCCAGTTCCATGGATCACGGAGGAATGTGAAAGGTCCGATGCAGAAGCCTCGAGACAAAACTTTGACTGTTGCTTCAAAGGTATATATACCGGTAAAAACATACCTACAACAACAAATAAACAGATAAATATATAAATATAAAATATCATAAATAGATGCTGCACAGTCACATTTATACTGTGCTAGCATTAATATTGAGCATATAGTATAAATCAGTTGTAAACGACAATACATTTTTTCTATTACATATGTGGGATATATTTAAAATACAAATACAAAAAATTAACCAAAGACAGAAATTAGGCCTATTTTATATTTTATATTTCATTTTTTTTTTTTCATTACTCTCCAAAATTATGGAGACTTCTGCTAGTACTCAACAGATTTAAAATAGTCTTTTCCACTAAAAATGTTTGTGTTCACACGAGGCAGCTCTTACTCGACAGTTTTACTCCAGGCTGGAGGGTTACTCATTGTCATGAACACGCAGTTGGACAGGATGGTGATCATGATGAACATACTAAAATATTTGAAGTACAGTCAAGGTATATATGGCAAGAAATGACACTCTACGGCAACATTCATGACAATCATTACAGAAATTATATCAGAATGATGGCATGAAAAGGATATGAATGTATAAGAATTTTGATGGCTCCTCTTCTGACAAGACTAAAAGGACTGATACAAAACAGCGCTGGTTCAGCAGAGAACCTGAAGATTGTGTTTCCCTTACTTACGACAATAAAAGTCTGCAAATGAGAAAGAGGTTAACACAAAGGCTTAAGAACAATTATGGACACCAGATGAACTGAGGTTTAGGTTGAAATACAGAGCACTCAGTGTGAGACTGACTTTCTTTGTTTTATAGAAGGGGTCTATGTCCTCCAGAGGAGTGTTGAGGAGATCCTCTGGTGGGTCGCCATAGATCATTGGCAGGCATTTTCCTGCCTCCAGATCACTGCTCGGGGCATGTGGTTCCTCCTCAACCCCCTCTACATCCTCCCTGGTGCTCCTCTCCTGGATGAGCCTGTCGATCTCCGCCAGTGACTCTGGGGTGAATCGGTGGAAGACGTCGGTGCCTGTGGGAGGGAGCAGGCTTGCCATCTTGGCATCGCGAAGAGATACCACCTCAACGGGGAATCTCTACACCCAGGCTCCTAAATGAGAAAGGAAAATATATATTGAATTATGATGGATTTACAATGGACTTCACAAATGGAAGTAATTAATGAATATGTAATACAGTGCAGTTTGGGAATTTAGGAAAGGCTGTGACTATACAAACTGCAAACGGTACAAAATTTCATATGAACATCAAAGAACCAAACGACAAACAGCCTCAGTCTGAACCAAAAGCTTTGGTGTGAAAACACCCTAATTTTACAAAGCAAAGATCAAATTTTCAAACAAAAATCACTATTGTTCTATGTTTAAAAACAAGTTTTTGGAGGCCATTCAGCTTTTATCTGTGTGCTTTTCCTCATATGTAAAGGTTTAGTAGGTCCTTCTGATCAAAGTCCTGGGACAGTTTTCATTTCCTTTCCTTTTCGCTTCACTGATAACAACCTTGTGCATACATACATGTACATATCCTCACTGTTTAACAATATCTTTATGTGCTCATGTATACAACTGCAATACATCCATAGCTGCTAAATCATATATGTAAAACATTAAAACACTATTAGTTCACACAAAATACTGTGTATAAGAGTTGCAATATTTTGGTAAGAAACAGTAAACGGTGAAAATGAGTTAAAGACTTCTGCACCCCTAGTTGCACAAAATGTACCAAATTCGTCAAATTATTTTTGCCTTTAATCAAAATGGGATCAGGACATTATACAATTTAGACATGATTAAGACTGTTAAGACGTTCAACCCGAGGTAGATATTTCTGATATTATTATGCCTTGAGTCCGATCACATTAATAAAGGTTATGATGATCTGTAAAGTATTTCTGAGCAATATCTGTATACCACTGAGGTTTTAAATGTCTGTTAAGATGACTGTGGACTGCCAGGAAAGGTCACATTGCAAGCTGACCTTGAAGATGTACGCTTGGCAGACTAATACTCACTCTAAGACATGAACTACTACCAGCTGAACCTCTGGTCTGCAACACTCCACCTGTAAGATAAATGTGTCAAAGCACTGACAAAGTGTACGAGACAGGCTCGGGAGCAGCAGCAAGACACTTTCCCATAGTACCAAAGAGAACCGAACATTACTCTGGAACATCATATTACTTATTAATATAGCAGACACAGTCACTCAGGCCAGCTCACATAGATCATAATGTGTTCACAGAGACACAGCCAATGGCAGCTCACTACTACAGTGGAGGAGGTTACATGTGTCAGGCCGCCATTTTGTATCTTTCTGTTTGAACACACTCTTTAACGTGAAGTAAAACATAATACCAATATAGATTAAAATATATAATGAACAAAACAGAATTTTGTTTATTAATTCTGTAATACCCTAATTTAAACCATATAGTGGGTGTTTCTGACGTAACATCCTGCATCTTGTTCTGAAAAAGGAATCTGCAAAAATGGGAGCAAAAAACTAATGATCACTTGCTTAAATGGTCTTGACAGTGATTCTTACAACTTACCAAAGAACTAGTGGTCCACAGACATTGACAATGTGGCCAGGAATCAAGTTTACTGACATTTGTATGTACCTGTTTTGATGCCGATCCAATACACAAAGTAAAGTCTAAACACTTGATCTGCTAGAAAATACTATAAATACAATATAGCTAGATCTAAAAGGATCATTTTTACAACCTTTATATGCCATATATACTGTGTAAATATGTATATATATATATACACACACACACCACCACCATACAGCCTAAGCAAAGCTCAACAATAAGGATTGCCAGTTGGCCTTGGGCCAGCGTGAAAGATGCTCAGAACAGTTGACGAATCTGTCACTGTTCATGCTGCATCGTCACGAAAGTTTATCATATGCATGTGTTTTTAAGCCTTGTTCATTTAAAATTTCAAGCGATCACAGAAAGGCATGCAATCATTTTTTTAAATGTCATGTGTGTGGAAATATTACGAACTCTTTAAACATCCGTTAACAGAGGCCAGAGACAATAAAGACGAACGCAGAGGCAAAAATATTCTAGCAGGTAACGTTAGAGCAAAATCACTGTTCACGATGCACAAAATATTGGAAATATTATCCTAAATATTGAAACGGGGTTTATATTAATGTATCTCTGAGGGGAATTGACTGTTTTAAGAAATGTTTCATTATATATAGATCAGTGTTTACAAGGCGTTTTCTTTTCATTTACTTCCGTGTAATACATTTAAAGTTGTATTCATAAGCACAGCGCTGCTTTGTTTTCAGCAGTTACCAGGGAAACGCTGTATCATTATTCCATAAGCGCCACCTGCTGGCAGAAACTGAATTTGCGTTTTTTTCCCTAAAGCATCGTTTTATTTGTAAAAAAAAAAAAAAAAAAAAAATTTTGAACAAACAATAATGTTTGAACTTTATATTTGTTAGGCTAGTAGGTTTTGCTGTGATAACGAAATTGGAATCGAGAATTGTACACTTTCATTGGTATGTAAAATTTTGATGTCATATAAGCTTATTTATTAAAAGATAACATCGGTCAAAGACAATGATAACAGCAACTATTTAGCTTTTTTGTGGCAGGGCCAGTGAAAATTTTGACTGGGCAAGTAAAAATTTAACCACTGGCCCGACCCGGGAACACTAGAAATAACACTAGAAAAAATCCTTAGCGCTGAGCCCTGAGCTGCATTAGAAAATTACAGTAATTGATATGCTCTTATTATCTGCAGCTTTCGGCAGTCTACAAACAGATAGCTCAGATGTCGTGTTGATCCTATTTGTACAGTCAGTCACACAGCAGCTCTCTTTCATTTTCGATATGTTTTTGTGTTTTACATGTGTTTTTCGGTGGGTTTTACTGTGGTGATGACAGTGAGGTCATGTGCATACCCTCTATTTTCCTATATATTCCTGATTCAGTCATAATTTCATCCAAAAAAACAACAACAAAAAACTCTCAGGTGCAGTGGTAATGAAGTTTGTTTACTGTATAGGCCAGCATACTTAAAGTTCACTAAAAATGAAAATTAATGATTTACACACCCTCAAGTCATCCTAGGTGTATATGACTTTCGTCTTTCAGACGAATACAGTCAGAATTGTAATGCCGGAATTGAAAATGTCCTGGCTCTTCCAAGGTTTATAATGGTTGTAATGGTAGTGATGAATGGCTTTTGAGATTCAATAGTCCAATACAGGGGTGCTCAACCCTGGTCCTGGAGATCGACTTTCCTGCAGAGTTCAGCTCCAACCCTGACCAAAAACACCTGAACCAGCTAATTAAGATCTGAAGGAGCACTTGACAATTACAGACAGGTGTGTTTGAATAGAGTTGGAACTAAACTCTGCAGGAAGGTCGATCTGCAGGAACAGGGTTGGGCACCCCTGGTCCAACAGAAGGTTTAAATATGGATATTTTTCTTTTAAATATGGATTATTTTTTCCAAAAAGAATCGATTCCTTGATTCGGAGGCTTTGGGAATCGAGAGTCGATTGCAAAGGTTATCTATGGGTGCCTCCCAAACGGCAGGCTGCATCCTACGAAGGCTGCATATCTCGGCTGCTACGCCATCAAACGTTGCTGAACATCAATTCACGAAAATAAACTGAATGAAAAGTTGGTACTGAGCGCATCTGAGTTTGAGGATGCAGCCTTCCGTTTGAGAAACACCCATTATTTCACCTCTTGCTCGCTGAAACTAATTAGAAGTCTGATAAACAACAAGCTCTTATATCAGTGTTGTTGTTAATGTTCTGGTTATTTTGTTTCGGTGTACAGTTTGTTAATTTTGTGCAAAGCATACGGTTAAAATAAATATTATTCAGCTGTGCACATTTTAGACACTTAATGTCGTGTTCATGCAATGTCCACTGCTGAGCTGTGGGCTATGACTAATTTCATGTGCAATGCAGACAAAATTACAATTTAAAATCAATCAGAGCTACAGAAATGCATCGTAATTTTTACAAACTCATATTATGAGAAAACTACTTTCTATGACCATATCCTGCAGTCATGGCAAAAAATTAGGTTCCTCCAATCTAATAAACAAGAATCGAAAAAGAATAGAAAACAACAATGAGGAATGGATTCTTGAAATTGAATCCCATCGATTCCAGAAGAAAAGTTTTGAAATTGAACAGCCTAATTTTTCTAACACAAGCACATCGATTCACTTCAAGAGGCCTTAATGAACCCCTCTGAGCCATGTGAAGTACTTCTTATGATGGATGCACTTATTGGACTTCTATTGGACTATAAAATATCAACAGCCATTCACTGCCATTATAAAGCTTGGAAGAGCCAGGACATTTTTTAATACAACTCTGATTGTATTCATCTGAGAGAAGATTGTCATATACACCTAGGATGGCTTGTGGGTGAACTATCCCTTTAACATGCCATAAGAGTTACCTTAAAGGTACATACTATTCTAAGGTACTTATATGCACCATTTAGGGATAAAGAAGATACAAAGGTGTCCTTTTGAGGGTACCGCCCCAGTGACAAGCTGCTGTCAGTTTCTGCATATCTTTTTTGACAGTGTGAGTGCAAGTTGAACGCACACACACTCATATGTACACTTTGGAGGATTTAGTGTTTCTTTATGGGGGCCCAGTATATGGGGCAAAAGGGGCTGGGAAAGTGGAAAGCAGACATACGCTCTGTATGCTCATACACATGCGTACCACACAAACACCGATATGGTGGACGCCCAGCTGCCGCGGGCCATCACGGTTCAGCATCGAGTTACAGAAGTGCGATGACTCTGCTCATTCCAGCTTCACTCGCATCGCACCAATAAACAGGCCAACACGCCAACTCAGCTCAACCCACACCTCATCTCCCAACACCTAGACTTTTGCTCTCCTTTAAACACCAAAAACAAACGATCCCTCCCCTTGATCCTTCAACCTATTACAGCACACAACTTGTTGAGTTTCAACAGGAGGCTACTGTCGCTCCATTGCCAAGTCTCTCTTCTTAAAAATATTCATGTGCTTAAGGTTTGTGACATCAAAAGCGTTTCTGAATGTCCCATTTTTTTAGCTTAGTATCCAAAAATTTGGATTTGTCAACATAGTCCATCAAACTCTATCAAAAGAGCAATGTTTTCCATGTTATGTCCCCTTCAAAGGGTTCATGCCCAAAATGGAAGACGTTCTATGTCATTTTCCCACCAATATTAAACTTCACTGTGCCATTCTGGAGGGGGCTAATAACCCACCATCAAGATCTCTTATATCACTACAGGATGAGAAAGAGTGCCGCCCCCTCCTCCATTTTTTAAGAGTCTCTATCAGGTCAGGGGCCTAGTTTTCCCAAGTCTTAAAATACACTTCTTGCAGAGGCTTTATCAAAGATATTTCCTGATTGCATTATAGCAGATCAGGTCTTCAGCGTGTCAGAGCTGTACCACCGGATAGTCCGGAAGCTTGCTCGTGTATTTTATTTTTTTGTAACTGTACTGTCAATAGAGGTTTGTCTGAAACCAGTACGCAAGTAACACTGAAGGCTCAATCATAGGACAGAAGTAAATAATGCTGTCTGATGACATGCTAATATTTGTGGCTGGGTTACTTCATCTCTTACGGTATCTACAGCCAAGAACAACAGGCAGATTGTTATGCACATACGCTTCCCTTCATTTGAGTGATTCATGCATTGCTTTTATAGATAATTGATGCTCAATGTCTGGTTCGGCAGCAAAACACATATGTAAGAGTCAATAATCCATAGTCTTTTCATATACAATTCCCTTGAAAATTATCTGGACACCTAAGCCACTCTTAAAAATTGACATCATTGCACAGAAAAGGTAACAGATACACATCACCAAAAAATAATTTCAACAAATTTGTCGTGCTATTTATGGTTTATATTTATTTAAAAAAAAACACTATAACACTAGCTTCCTCTATAAGTATTCTATTCTATCTACTTGTTTTAGTTTGTTAAAAATTATTAATTATTAAAACTTTATTTTATCATTATTAAAAAATCATTTTATTTTAAGGTCCGATTCTCACTATTAACTAAGTATTAATTACAACTTTTGTCTCAATAAACTCCTAATTACTGCTTATTAATAGTTAGTAAGGTAGTTGTTAAGTTTAGGTATTGGGTAGGATTAAGGATGTGTAATATTGTCATGCAGAATATGCACTTTATAAGTACTAATAAACAGCCAATAAATTAGTAATATGCATGCTAATAAGCAACTAGTGAGAATTGGTCCCTGTACTAAAGTTTTACCAAAAAACATTGGTACGTGTACTATGTTAGACTAAAGAGGACTAGTCATAGCACTTACTTATTATTGCTTCTTTTTTGGTTTGGTTGCTTTTATTGCTCTCATTTGTAGGTTGCTTTGAAAAAAAGGGGTCTGCTAAATGATTAAATGTAAATGGTTTAAATTATGGAGAAATACGTAGACCAAAATGTCTAGGTGCGCAAACCACAAAAATAAAAAAAAAAATCCCAACAGTTGCAAAAAAAAAAAAAAGGCCTTCACAATAGGATGAAATAAAGAACACAGCTTTACTGAGGAACATTAAACATTTCCTTAGTCAAGCAGTGGTTTTTGTTTCAATTTTCACAGTGTCTGGGCTTTTTTTTTTTTGCAATTTTTCGCCAAAATGAAAAATATGGACTTGAAAGGACTTCAGTTCTGGTCTTCTGGATTCTAAGGTCAATGGCTGACCTGAACTGACCTGGATCACTTATTTCCTAAACCTTCCCCATGCATAAATAAATTTGCTTTAAAAAAAAAAGAAAGAAAGAAAGTAAGAAAAAGAAAAACCCAACCTTTAAAATTAGACAGACACATTAAAATTAGACTTGAATCCATCTCAACTATTTCAGAACTAAACCTCAAGTTCAAATCCAAGTGAAGACCCCTACTTCATGCACACATTTTTGCTTCACTGCAAAAATTGTTCAAAGTTTTGTTTGCAATAACACTTTGTTTTACACTTCAGATATATTTAGAGCAGCTTAAGTGTCCAAATAGTTTTTGGAGTAACTGTACATGGGTTACCGCTTGAGGTTTTAACACATGATAGATTTTGGATCATAAAACAAAGTGTCACTGACTGACATGCGAATGGAAAATAAATGCCTATTTTTACTTTATGCCAGAGAACATGCACTGACCTTCAACTAAACACAGTTAGTAAGTAAATGTGTGAAATGGTTCAGATGAATTACATCATCCTCATAAAACCATATAACTATATCTTAAAGCTATACAACTATGCTGACACAACTGACATTGCTGATATTCAACAAAATAGCAAAACACATGTTCATTTTACTGAAATATCATCTGGAGTAGCTTGAATATATCCATTTGTGACTTCTTGACCCCTGTACTTATGCTTATGTGGTAAGTTGTAAACAAATGATCAGCAGTACAAACAAGGGATTTTATTACTATAGTGTGATGACATGAGGCGTGCTCTAGGCCTATGTCTTCTTAAAGGGTCGTAAACCATGCCTCTCTTTAACACTGCCGTGTCTACTTAACCTTTCTCTCTGGTCTCTAGGCCTCATGGAAAGCCCTAATTATGCTGGAGTCTTATACCCACTGCTATCAACTGAAATCACTGTGTAATAGTTTTCAAATACGAAACGGAAACCATTTAAAATGTAAACCTTTTTAGTTCCAAATATGAAGATAGATAAAACTTCTATTGATTATTATTAGCTATTGGATGTAAACGTACCGTATGGGATTTTAAAAACTGGGTCTTTGTACGTTTTGAGGGAATAGTTAAAGGTCTATATGTAGCAGAAAGCCTCTGCATGTCAAGCATACGAGCGTGTTAACACTACAGATATCATTTACTCCCTCTCATGCCATTTGAAACCAGTATAATCATCTGTCTTCTGTGTAACACTAAAGGATATATTTTGCCTAATGTCTAAGCTGCTTATTAATTTACAGTGACCAGTAGCTGTCAAGCTCCAAACAATACAAAAAAGCATGAACATAGTCCATATCTGAAGCATTCTGAAGCCATACTATAGCTTTCTATGAGAAACACTGACATTTAAGAAGTTTTTTGCTGAAAGTCCTCCCTCCTCTGTAGCCTTCAAGGCACAGCAACTCAAGCATACTCAGCAACACAGCATATTCAACCCCATCTCTGATTCTGTGCTTTTCTTGTACTTTTTGATTGCCATTCAATTTGCATCATGCTGAAAGAAGCAGAATGGACATTCTGTAAAAATGCTTCTTTTGTGTTCCATGGAAGAAAGAAGTCATACTACAGACTTGAACAACATGGAGGTGAATGTGACAAAATTTTCATTTTTAGTGAACTAACCCTTGAACTGAACAAATGTGTATTACAGTATGGTATGTGCTGTTTCAACATAATCAATGAGATCTTGGGCAATGCTAGAACATATTTATTTGGGAGCAAGCACCAGTAAAATACTGCTGTGTCTCAATAAAACATTACATATAAATCCTTGTCTGACAATGGTGATTATAGTATACTACACTTATAAAAATAAAGTTGCTTCACGATGCCATAGAAGAACCTTTTTGTCTAAATGGTTTCATAAAGAACCTTTAGCATCTGAAGAACCTTTCTGTTTCACAAAAGGTTCTTTGTGACGAACGAAGGTTCTTTAGATTATAAAAAGGTAAGAAAGAGATGGTTCTTTAAAGAACCTTTGACTGAATGGTTCTTTGTGGAACCAACAATCGTTCTTCTATGGCATCGCTGTGAAGAACCTTTTAAAGCACCTTTATTTTTAAGAGTGTATAGACATCACACATTCCAATCCATTGTTTAGAATAAGAACAAAATGCCAGATTTGTGAATAAATCACTTTTTGGTCTAATCTGACAAACAGGTATGTAAAATTTGTTTGTAAATTAAGTTTGATTCATTAGGACCGTTTTTGTTCTCAAATGCTGAATCGTTTTCAGTGATTTCTCAATCTGAAATAGCAACAAGATACTTTATAAGACAGAAAACAAAAAAGCGATGTATGAGATATTTATCTACAATTCATTGCAGGAAACAAAACCTGCATTTGTTAGCAATGAAGCTGCTCGACTTCAAAGCCAATTTATATAAGTATATACATTTATCCAAAAAAACAATAAAAAATATTGGGGCACTTTTTGATGGGGGTTAGAAATCCAATCAAGACCAATCTCATACATTGCAAAGATATCAAACGTCACGCCGCTACAAACTCCGGATACACATAAGTGCGTGATGTCTATAAAACGGGTCAAATTTATGTTTGCACCTTCAACACTCGTTCCCCTTTTGCACACATTAGGAGAGCACTGGGAGGGGATCGCCAGAAGATCACATGGTTCCACCGGTGAACGAAACCTAAAACCAACACCTTCTGCGTCCAAGAACATGTGATGCCCAGTACTTTCTCATAGAGACGCACACACTCTAGACAACACATCCTCTAATTCAACAAAATCCACACCAAATGTCTAGTATCACTGAGTAGTTGCTCAATCCATGTATCATCATCATACATGATGCAACCTCATCCTGTCTAGTCTAGGCTGATATTGTGAAACTGGCCAGAGAAATTCACAAGGTCGAACCTCATGTCTCAATCTTACAGTACCTAGTATTAAACAACCTTAAATTTAGATAGCTGGCTCCTCTGTGAAACAGTGCTATCTACATGAGACAAAGTCGACTTCCTGCAGGAACCACTGTGAAAGGCAAGAGCATAAAAGAAGGGGGGTTAAGCAAAATCCGATCTGAGTGCTTTTGACGAGCGTCTCGGGACCGACAGTCCAAGAGTCTCCATCATCCTACACCTCTGATCAGCGCAACATGGATTAACAGTGGAGGAATGGTGGGGTACAACTGAGCACTACGAGCATCATCAGCCGAGCACTGAAATGAAGACACGGGCTATATTTAACTCTGACTCCATACGCTGTTGGGATGGGAAAAAGAGTGCGACTACACAGTCAGCATCTGCTGGAACAATAGACCTGACACATTAGACATAAAGAAAAGTTTTAGTTTAGTGTTAATGTTTTGTTTGGTGTTCGCGTTTACATATACAGAAGTCCGAAGGAGAGCTAATGAGCATGAGAGTGATAAAAATAAGACTGGAAAACGAGGCAACTGCCAATCTCTTTTAGAAATAAAATTTAAAGGATAAAATGCATCATACCTTCTACACAAATGCTTACAAAGTATAAAAAATAGACATAAATATTAAATTAAAAATTGAAAAATCACAGCGTGATTTCCGGACATGAACCTAGCGCAGCTATAGCTGTAGGACTCTGGACAATTATACAATATTTAATGGTCATTGAACAAAAATATTTGCCAGTAGAATGTCACGTCTGACCAGTCAGAAACAAGTATTTTAGACGGAAATATTCTCAAATCTTTCTCACTTCCCATTTGTAATGATTGTTTGAAATCCTACTAATTTGACTTACTGCTAAACTGTTGGACATCTTTATATGCAGTGTTGCCCAAATCTTAAATTATGACAAATTCATCACAATTTTAAACCATAAATTCTCAACATTCAATTTTCTATTCTATTCTATTCATATCAAGCTACAAACTTCTGTCAAGATATGGTCAACAGCATATTAAATCAACGGTGAAATCAAAACCTTCAGGGGCCAAAATGAATCCTGCAGCTTTCCACATACAGACACAGCATTGCCCTCAACTGACTGACTATAGGTCATCATGCAGTGCTCTAGACCACAACTTTACCTGTCACAGTGAGGTTAATATTTCCACAAAACCTTCAGTCTTTGGTCTTCCTTCCAGCTGAAGTCTGTCTCTCTTACCCGGGGCCAGCGCGAGCTCCAGGACAGCTGTTGCTGACGCATAAACGTCTTGAATGAAACCTGAGATTGAACCGCAGGTATAGAGGATCATCACTGGAAAAACTCTTACATACGAGGGTCCAGAAACATTAAAACGCTATTTTAAAATTACCTTTCCTGAGCAGATGTTTTATGTACTGTTAATAATTTCTGCACTATCGCCTGTTGAGAAGGATTTTTCTCACACGAATGTTTAACGGTTTTAACATATTGTAGCTGGTATATGAATAAGTATATAAACAGTTTGTTAGGCTTATTTGTAAAATAATCTAACGAAAATAACCTGTACTGTTAAATATCGCACAAATATTCAGACAATACGGCTAGCGAATGGGAATGAGTTCACACGTTCAAACGAGTATTTTGACCGTTAGTTTGATAAAAGGCGCGAAAATATCTCAAAGGAGTAATCGATTAACGCTATTTAAGATTTAATTTAACTTATTATTGAATTTAAATTGAACTAATAATCGGAGGAGTGTATTAGTAGACCATTGTAATATTTATTTATTTACTTATTTATTTTACATAGGCTACTAAATAATTTATAATGACTAAAACAATAAATTGTCTGTTTTAAGAATGTATTCACACACAAGGCATATTTAAATATAAAACAAATATATAAAACTCTCGCTCTCTTTCTCGCTCTCTCACGCACACACGGACCGTTTAAAGTAGATCAGGCAGCTGAACAGAAATCTAATATACTTGATCACTCCCACTGATAATGTTGCAGATGCTTCTTGGAAGGGATGAAGGAGTATCACTGACTTGTACAAGCACAAAAAGAAATGACTGAACCTATTCACATGATGATTTGCACACTGTTTAACATGGAATGTTTAATGCATATTACAGTATTACAGCATGTTACTGTACATACTGACTGAAAAAGAACTCGTGTTTGAAAAGCGATATTAATGACGTAATGCATGACATTGAATACTGAACATGCAGCGCCATCCTCTGGTGTTACACATTTTACAAAAATATGTATAATTCAGCATTATTTTCAATTCTTTTTTAATAATACCAGATACATAAAAATCGTAAAGTATAACAATAAGATATTAACATCTTTCAACATGCCAAAACACTTTGCCACAGGTTAGACAAATGTGAAAAAAGCACACATAAGTCACACTTAAGTATGTATGTCATTGCATCTTGCTGTCAAACGATTAATGGCATCCAAAATAAAGGTTTTTGTTTACATAATATGTGTGTGTACTGTGTATATTTATTATGTATATATAAATACACATACATGCATGAATATATTTAAGAAAAATGCTATGTTTACATATTAAATATATTTATATATAATCTAAATTGTATGTATATAAAAAATACATATAAATACATGTAAATATTTTCAGAATATATATGGTATGTATGTGTCTTTATATACATAATAACACACACATATATTATGTAAACAAAAACTTTTATTTTGGATGCCATTATTTGCGATTAATTGTTTGAGAGCACTAAAAGTGGTAAATATAAACCAAGTGGCCATGTAAAAAAAAAAAAAAATAAAAAATAAAAAAAAATATATATATATATATATATATATATACACACACACACACACACACACACACACACACACACATATACATACATATATATATATATATATATATATATATACAATAACAATATAACAAGATAAAGTGCTATCTTGATAAAATAAAACAAACTCAAGTTTACGCAGTAAAATCTTGGGTTGCCATTTGGAATGTGTTGTTGTCAGTTCGGAAGTTATATTTGCCGATCTCTTTTCTTATTTCATTCTGGACCTATAAAAAAACATTAATTAATTAACTGATAAGGGAATACAATGCTTTGTTATATTTTCATATGCTATTAAAATGCATTATATCTTACCTCACAGTTCAAGAAGCAGTATAACAATGCAACAATGAAACATTTTTATTGAGACTTTATGGATTTGTTTTAGTATTTAATTATTATATTTCTGCATTTTGCTGAAAGAATAAAATTGTTTTATATAAAAGTGACACTATGTTAAGATAGTTATTGTATTTCAAGTACATTTACAGTAGAGGGCAGAGTTTTACTTCTGAACAGGCTCCATAGAAGCATCTCTTAAGCTCCTCACCTCTCAAATGAGAGCGATAATAACTATAAAGACAGCTCAAATTGCATTATACATATCTGAACAGTACCTGGAAGGAACCTAGCACGAGTTCAAAGAAGAGTCTTGCCTCTAGACCCACATGTTCAGGAAACATGCAAATACGATGTAATGCACTCCAAAAAGAGGGATGAGCAGAAAAGCTGACTTCGCGAGTCGCCTGAATAATAGATCAAAGAGATCAGGGCACCTTATTGTGTCAATAATATTGAAAAGAAGCCAAAAATAGCCACGTAGTGTGAAATATTTAATAGATCTCACCTGTAAAGTTTCCTGTCATTCGATTCTGGGGGTTTTGTCTTCACAGCTACAACCCTGCTTATGTTAAGAAACACTAGAAAGTTCACCTGTGAAATTTATAAGCATGTTATTTTGGTCTAGTTAATCATTCTATGAAATGATGAATGATTTGAATTTTTATGGAATAAAAATTGTAACATTACCTGGTTTTATTCAAGTCAGAAATATTATTTAAAATCACTGAATGTACCCAAATACATTCATTTATAACAAAACTATTGACTATGGATTAATATAGATGCATAAACTTACAAATACAGAAAGCAAAATGGGAATTTTGATGATCCACTAGTAGCCACTGTCCAGGTCATCCCAACAACTACCAACACATATAAACACTGTTGTTTATGATACACTTAGATACACACATAGATACATTTATTGTAACTGTTAGAGATCTTGTTCCTCTGCATATAATAATTGTTTAAATGAAATTCTCATCCTCACCCATGATTGTCATATTTATGTTTGAGGAATGTCCAGATTATTACTGTGACAGATGGTGTCCCTGTAATACAGAGAAAACAATCTATGGGCATTTAAGAATAAGTCATATAATCAGCAGTTTGCATGTAAAATATACTGCATGCAAATGTAAAATGTGTTTTTACCCCAGCCAATAAGAATATAGCACCAGAAACATGTTCTTGTGTTGGTGAAGCTGAATGCTAGAAGTGTCTGAAGATAAAGTCCCTTAACAAGCAGCCAGTAGAAATTTGATAACACACAATACTGGAAAAATATCACCACAGTCTTGCACAAAACCTGGCAGATGAAATATAGCATTTGGTTACGTATGATTCATGCGTGGCATTTTTTTATGTCGATTGTATACGTTTTTTCTTTGGTGTAAACTATACTGTGGAGACAGTGATTGACAGTCTCATCTGCGAAAAACACTGCATCCTTTACGAACACAGCCAAAGCCCTCAGGATGAATGAGGAAAAGAGGTTGAGGTGGATGTAGGTCCGAGTACACAGAAGCTGTGGGGTTAATGCAAGTCTGGCAATATAATCCACCTTATTTTTCACGTAAGAATGGGCGCAGCCATTTGTAAATTTTATGGATCTGGCTTTTGGTCTCATCCATGTCCAGCTATTTTTAGCTCTACAAAACAGCTTGTTTTACTGCTTGATATTGCAAACTGGCATGTATTATCTTAATTATGAACACTGGTTTGTAGTTTACCGCACGTTGGCATTCTTGTCTATATTTCCCAATAGTGGATAATGAACCAGAAGTCTCAACAATAAGCTTAGATAGATATGATGTCAGCATTTATTGATGCAAATGTCAAAAAAGGTCACCTCAGTTGAGTTCCTGCATGCATCACAACAGTGAATGAGTAAAGATATTGAAGCAAGAAGTAAATGTTTAATGTAAGCAGTACCTAAAGTTGCAGAAGATTGATTAAAGTTGCAGAAGACTGCAACGCAGAGAGAACCAATGGACACACCATACCCAACTGTGTATATCAACTTTACTTTGGCAAAGTACTCTCGCTACTAAAAAAAAAAGAAAGAAAATATCAAGTTTAAGTTAAGTAGATACTATTAGATTAATCTTGGGTCAGTTTTATTCAATAAATTAAAGATGAAGTGTGTAATAATTTTTCAATATTTAAATTCTTCCTGTAACAATTGCTTTAACCAAAGGTTTGAGTTTGAACATGTAGCACCATCTTTTGGTCTAAAAAATATTTGTTTAAAATTTAAATATTTAAAATATTAGTTCATTTCCAGAATAAAAATTTCCTGATAATTTACTCACCCCCATCTCATCCAAGATGTTTGTGTCTTTCATTCTTCAGTCAAAAAGAAAATACGGTTTTTGATGAAAACCAGGGAAGTAACACAAAAAGTGATGCAAACGCCATCAAATATATAACAAATCAAAATGGTCCAGTAAAGCGGCTTTAGAAAGACAACAGTGTCATTATTCAGCTCCAGTCAGAATTATATGTTTTCCTGTGTACTCCTGGAACTGTTAATAATAATAAAAACTGACGTTTGGCCTGCTCTTAAACCTGGACTATAGCGCACAAGTCAAAAGCTACTTTTACGATGCCTGTGAACTGTCCCTTTAACAATACAATCACATTTTAGCCTTTCATAAAACTCAGTATTGAAAAGGGAATTGCCTATAAACAAGGACATTTAGTGATTTATTTTTAGTAATTCCTATATTTGGTCTTTATTAGCAAATTAAAGAGGTAGTTTAAAAATAAACACTCTGTAATCATTTACTCACCATTATGTAATTCCAAACCTGTATGTCTGTACGACTTTCTTCTGCCGAACACAAAAAAAGATATTCTGTAGAATGCTGGTAACCAACCATTTTGGATATTATTGTATGGATAAAAAAATGGAGAAATTTCACAAATTATCTTCATGTTTCAAAGAGGAAGAATAAACATACAGGCTTGGAATAACATTACAGGGAGAGTAAAAGATGACAGAGTATTCATTTTTGAAAAACTTTTTAAATCATCAAATTAAAGCTTCAAGGTTATAAGTTAACATCATCATAAAATGTAATTTCAGTGCTTCAGTGAGTATCAGTGCTTATCTGTGACTAAGCTCACCTGCATTGGTGGCATTAGAGTTGAACAAAGACTGTGTTAAACCAATTTTGAGCTGACATTCAGCTTCTTTTTCTTGTAGATGCAATACTATAGAGCATTCAGGATGAACTGTCTTCACCTGGAACACATATATAAGTGCATGCACACTATAAGAACTGATCTTTTTTGCACATCTTATTTAATTGTTGCTTTTTCAATGAAAAATATACCAACATCCAAAACATGCACATAACATACCCCTTTGCATGTAGCCGTAAGAGTCCAGATGATGAAGCCATCAATAAGGTCCATGATGTGTCTTCTTACAGTTATGTGGTAAAGTCACAGGTGTAAATAATTCCTGATCTAAAGTATGTTGGTAAGCTATGTTGAAAGTGTAGACGTGCAAAAATATCCCAGTTCTCATTCACAGTAATTCTCATCTGTCTCCAACTGATTTAATGCAGTTAATGGTGAGATGTCCCCTGATGGTACAGCCCATAATGTAATGAAAAATAAGTTTTTTTCCTATTTCCTTTTCAATAACAGTGTACATCTAACAGAATCTTGATTTTGAAATGATGACCTACGTTTGTTAACACTGAAAATGGGCTGTTTTTGTGTGTGTCTACCTTTGCATTCAAGGCATTCATTCGTCTTCTACCTGCCTGCTTCATCACACTAGGGAGGTTAAATGAGTCTTTACCCAGCACTATTTACTGCGTGAATGAACATAAATCACTTTTCTGAGCTAAAAGGATGACATTACTTCAGAGGTATGCAAATAACAAGTCTTTCCAAACCACAGACTGTTTTTTGTTGTAATTAAACATTTTGAAATGAGTTAATGAAAAAATAAATATGTTTCTAATGCAGGTTATTGTATATCTTACAAGGTTCTGGAATTATCCGATTCATACAATAGTAATGTTTGTTCTGTATGGTGCAGATGGACCATGCCATCCAATCCACTTATTTTTAAAGTCTGTCCTTCCTCTGAGGAGCTGAGGTTGGTGTAGACTAAAAGCAGCTATCATGAGCAGAATAACACACCCTAGTAAAAAAATAACAGATTTAAAATGCATTTATTTTATAGTAAGCATAGTTCAAGTTTTGGGCGTAACGCCCATTAAATCAATCAGAGTCTCATCTCCCATTCCCTTTAAGAGCCAGTTGCGCTGGCACCATGGCGGATTCGCTATTTACACGGCGGAATTTGCGAGAACAAAGACAGAACGCTTCTCCGGAGAGCAAAGGGGGGCATTCAAATGAGTTGCTATAGCCCCCCTAAAATGACTGCTCAGCCCCCCTAAAAAAATGCGATCAGCTCCATAAACTGTACACAAATTCATGATTGCCTCAGTCCGTTTTAAATTTCATATGAAACGGCGGCAGACTTCGGCTCCTCCCAGTCTTTCTTTAAGCGCGTTCTTAAATCCGCAGAGTCTATACTTATAATGATATGAGGAAAAGAAAGAACAAGCACAAATCAGAGACAACATTAATGGAACTTAAAGGTATTCTGTTTAATAGTTGTCTATTAAGCTTCATGTAACAGAGCTGGAGCAAAAGATGTTAATTATAATACTTCTATTCCTTGGAATAATTTACAAAATAATTTTATCCGACCAAACGTCCGTCACTAAGTTTAACAGATTCTGTGCTTTACCCCCTGGTAAAGTGTTGTTGTGATTCGCGATTGTGTTGTATTGAAGATGCAGATTGTGTATGTTCTTGGTGCTGATATTTAATCTCAGTGAGAAACTCGTCACATATTGACGCTTGGTCAGGATCCTTTGGCGTCGTCTTTTGACGCTCAAGGTACCCATTTATCGTCACTTTTGGACGTGCAGGGTCCTCCATTGATTTTGCCTTAATTTATGGTTTGCATACATCTGTAAAAAATATAAATACTTTTATATAAATTTATACTTTCATTGAGCACCTAACACCACCCTACCCTAAACTTACACACTTCTGAACAACATGTAACAGGCAAATATAAGTACAGTCACAGGTATTTATTGCAGAAACCGACCATAAAACAAGCAGTATATAAACATTACAAATAAGCCATGTTGCATTTCGAGTCTTCTGAAGCCACACGATATCTTTATGCGAAGAAAAGAGTAATACATAAGGTTTTACTGAAATCACTGAAAATGATCCCGCTCTGATAACGCGCTCACATCTCATTCAAAAAGATACTCCCGAACATTAGCGTGACACAATCGGTCATGAGACACACAAAAGCCAATGGCATATGTAACAGCCAGAGTACAGCAGAGCATTACCAGTTGACGCCACACGGCGGCGCCCCCTTTTTATTTTGTCACTGCGTATCACTTTTAACCCCAAGTCGACTTCCTTGACTCCAGGAATGTGGACGCTGGTGAAAGCTACAGACCCCGAACGTTCTGTCCGGTTATTATTTTGCCGAAGGTAATAGTTTATATGCCGTGAGAGACCTGGCTTGTACGGTCTGTATCTAAGAATAAATGTGAAATGTGGACATCCCTCCACTTTGACTATTCCGCCGTCAAGTGAACTGACTTTTCTCTCTTGGAGTATTACGGAGAACCGTGTGAGTAAAAAAAAAAAAAAAATTTGATTGAGCTAAATGTATCTGAAGTTTTGAGTTGCCTGTATTGTGCCACTGTAGTATCACATTTTCTGTGACTTTCTCATATTTCTGGTATTTAAGGCGTTTGATGCACGTGTTGTTCATATGCAGTGTTATATGTATTCTAGTAGAGTTTTTGTTATTTAGTCTTAGGTTGAGCAGTTATATTACTCTTGCTCCTTAACAGTGTTAAAGCTGATTTCATAGTGGGTATTTGTCTTAAAAGTGCAGATAATGGCAACTCGCCCAAAAACACAAGCGGATGATTCTGACTCTGACCCAGACATAGACCTTGTAAGTTTGACTGGGTACACTGTCCCCCACCGCACTACTGCGGGCCTCGAAGACCAAGTTCAGGATCTGCAGTCGGAGGTTGAAAGACTACGTGAGTATTTGAACGACTCGCTGGAACTACAGTGCGGCTTACTTAAACGGTGGGATGAAATCCACTCTGCTAGTCCCGGCACTCAGCAGCCGAACCCAACCCCCATGGCCACTTCAACCCCATTCACACCTGCTGTAACCAAATCGGGCCCCACACCAGATTCTGGTGCTCAAGGTAATCACTCAGGCTTTTTTCTGCAGCCTGCTTCACTTGAGCTGAGCAACACATCTAGAGTGATCGCTGCTGCATTACATCATGCAAAGCTCGAGCCCTTTGTGTTTGCTGGTGATGGTAAAGTGCCCCCTGAAGACTGGTTGCAGGCTGTCAACACCTACAGAGCTTCACTAAATTTGACAGACATGCAGATACTACACGAGCTGCCACGTTTCCTTGCAAAAGAGCCAGGTAAATGGTTTAAAGCCCTCAGTTCACATGTCACCACATGGGCCCAATTCTGCCAGCTGTTTAAAACTGTTTTTCTACCATCTGACCTCCAAGAACGTGTCCTGAGAGGCATTCTCGACCGTGTCCAAACACCACACGAGCCCCTACCAACATTCGTAGCTCACATGGTGGGGGAGTTTAATAAATTAAGGAGCCCACCACCTGCACAAGAGCAGATTGAACTGATATGTAAACATTCTTTGGAAAAATATAGAGTTGCGCTGTATGGAGCCCCTATCCCCTCAGTGATGGACCTGTTACTGCGTGCACATGAACTCCATGCGGTCCTGGGGCCAAGTGGACACCAGTCTCCCCCCCCACATGTGAGGAGAAACCAGAATACTGAGCCCCATTGCTATAAATGCTCTCGCCCTGGGTTCACGTCGCGCACCTGCCCAACTTGCAACACTGCATCACAGGTGCCACCATTTCCTAAGTCGCAACCTGTAACAAATTACACATCCCCAACACCTGTGTCCACAGATGTAGGTGTGCCACGCGTCGGGACAGACAGCTTGTCTTTTGACACACCACCTCCATCCAGACAGTCGGGAAACTTCAGGGGAGGGAGGACATTTCACAGAGGCAATCCTCCCTCCAGACGCTGACTGAGCCTCATCCACTTGCCTCAATCCCACAAGAACAGCAC
This sequence comes from Labeo calbasu, assembly GCA_019740295.1. NCBI lineage: Eukaryota > Metazoa > Chordata > Actinopteri > Cypriniformes > Cyprinidae > Labeo > Labeo calbasu. The sequence goes on from JAHKKF010500094.1 coordinate 24,756, forward strand.
GTCCTATGTCACGTAGAGGACACTGACTCCAAGGCTCCCTGGAATACACCACTGAGAACTAAAGTGAACTTTAATGCTGTGCCTGTGGAAGCAACCTTAGACACGGGCGCTTCACTCTCTGCGGTGCGCGCAGATCTCATCTGTGTTAATGACTCTTATCCAAGGAAAACGCATCAGTGGACAGGTCCAACAGTGAGCCTTGCCAATAATGATTCATGTACCCCGGACGGTGTGACTTGGCTCTCTATTGGCTTCATGGGGAAACGATTCTACCAACGTTTTGCCATAATCCCTAACCTGTCATCCCCTTTCATCCTAGGCATGGATTTCATGATTCGAGCCTCCTTGACCATCCACGTCCCATCCAGAACCGTCTTAATGGATGACATCCTTTGCCCTGTGGTGGATGAGGATGAAGACTGTATTGATGAATCATTCACTGCAGGGGGAGCCATCATGTCACTGGACGCCTTGCAAAGCAGTCTCGTGTCCAAAGTCGCTGAGGCAAGCCTGGAGGACGGACAAAAAGCAGCGATGCTCAATCTCCTCACCCAGTTCGACGACATGTTTGATGGTCATCTGGGGCGCACTTCAATGGCGGAACACCAAATTGACACTGGGGACGCGAAGCCCATAAACCTCCCTCCTTATCGCACCTCTCCAACAAAGAAAAGAATCATTGAGGAACAGGTTGAGCAGATGTTACAAGAAGGCATCATTGAGGCTTCCACTGGCCCGTGGGCTGCACCTGTCGTTATTGTTAACAGGCCTGGCTCTGACCCAAGATTCTGTGTGGACTATAGAGGCGTCAACCAAGTCACACAAAAAGACTCATACCCCTTACCACGTATTGACGACTCGCTTGACTTTCTGGCGAGGGGACAGTTCATTACGACACTGGACTTAGCACGAGGATACTGGCAGGTGGCAGTTGCTGAAGAGTCGCGACCAAAGACAGCCTTTATCTCACACCGCGGTCTCTTTCAGTTTTGTGTACTCCCTTTTGGTCTCTGCAACGCCCCAGCTACGTTTCAGAGGCTAATGAACACAGTACTGGCTGGTCTCATTTACAAAACGTGCGCTGTGTATCTAGATGATATCGTCGTTGCTTCCCCCACCTTCGAGCAGCACCTAAAGGACCTGGAAGAGGTACTTGAAAGACTCAAAACTGCTGGTCTCTCATTGAAGCTAAAAAAATGTCTGTTCTGTCTGAGTGAACTCACATTCCTCGGCTACCGCATCACACCCTCTGGCATAAAACCTGATGAGGACAAAATAGAAGCTGTGACAAAGTTCCAGGACCCATCCACCGTGAAGCATGTCAGACAGTTCCTCGGACTGACCGGATACTACCGGCGGTTTGTCCCGAACTATGCTCGCCATGCAGAGCCCCTCCATGCACTCACGAGGAAAGATGCTGTCTTCCGCTGGGATGGCAAATGTCAAGAATCCATGGAAAATTTGAAAAAGTTCATCACATCTGCACCCGTCTTAAGATTCCCCGACTTCACAAGACCTTTTTTCATTCACACGGATGCTTGTGACCTTGGACTCGGAGCTGCACTGATGCAGAAAGACTCAGACGGTCGAGAGGTTGCTGTGGCTTATGCAAGTCGCTCTCTTCACAAAGCAGAAAAGCCATACTCCACCCCAGAAAAAGAGTGTTTGGCTGTGATCTGGGCTCTTGAACATTTCAGACCTTACGTGGAAGGCCGCCATGTAACCATTTTGACCGACCACAACAGCCTCAGGTGGCTCATGTCCCGCCCAAACCCCTCGGGCCGGCTAGCTCGCTGGTCACTGCGACTCCAAGACTTTGATTTCTCAATAGTGCACAAGCCCGGTGCTCGCAATACGGTGCCAGATGCGCTATCACGCAACCCTCTGCCTCTGAATGACGACGCTCCCATGGACCTGTTGCCCGACTACGCTGTTATCGGCAGTTTGGACCTCTGCGCACTACCTCCTGTACTCTTGACAGATCGCTCGCATTTAAAACAGCTACAGAATGATGACCCGGACATTGGCCAGCTTCTCAGAAATCTAGAGGTGAATCCGCACACTGACTCAGACATAAAAAGCCCTCCACAGTTCGTTGTTCATGATAGTCTGCTTTTCTACTCTGACCCAAAGGCCAGATGTGGTTTGCATCCTCTGAAAGAACTGAAGCTTTACGCTCCCACATCAATCCGTGGCACCTTGCTGTCCTATTATCATGACCACCCCACTGCAGGTCATCTCGGTTTTTCAAAGACATTAGCAAGGCTGCGGTTAAGATTTTTTTGGCCCAAGATAGCAGCAGATGTCAAGCGATATGTCATGTCCTGCTCAGTGTGTCAGCTCACTAAACCAAGCCAGAGGAGACCGGCTGGCCTCATGGTTCCCATCTCTCCCCAAAAGCCATGGGAATACACGGGAGTGGATTTCGTCGGCCCATTACCCCGGACGGCATCTGGTAACTCACACTTGCTGGTTTTCATTGACTATTTCTCTAAGTGGATTGAGGTGTGTGCAGTTAGGGAAGCAACAGCGCAGGTGGCAGCAGGAAAATTTGTCAGTGAGGTGTTTGCAAGACATGGTGCCCCAACCTACCTGATCTCCGACAGAGGTTCACCCTTCGTCAGTGAGTTGTTTGAACATGTTATTTCCACCCTGGGATCTGTGCACAGGCTCACCACTGCCTACCACCCGCAAACGAATGTGACTGAGCGTGTTAACAGGACTCTCAAAACTGCCATACGTGCCTATGTTGGGGACAAAACACCGCTTGGGATAAATACCTGTCACAAATCTGCTTTGCTCTGCGTACAGCCCCGCACGACAGCACAGGCCTCAGCCCCTCCATGATGCTTTACGGTCGGGAGCTGGACACCCCACTTGACTTCATAACAAACCCATCCATTGACGGTGTAGATGATCCTGGTGTGCCGTACCCAGAGACACTCAGGGCCTCTCTGCAGGAAGCTCATGACCACGCAAGAGCGGCTCTTGACCACAGTCACAAAAGAAAAAAACACATCCTAAATCTGACTCACAGTCCAACTTTACTGCTAAACTGGCACCCCTGTTCACAGGCCCACTCCGTGTTAGTCGGAAACTGGGAGATGTCAACTACAGACTGACTAAGCTAGACACCGGTGTGGATGCTGGGGTCTTTCATGTTGTTAACTTGCAACCTTTTCACACTTGGGACTCTGTTTCCCCCGGCAGGCGCACTGCGGCTGAAGAGCAAACTGAAACTTGGCCTCTGGATGACGATGAGCCCATCACCCAGATGGCCAGCCAGACTGACCTCCCTGCTGCAGACATGTGTTTTGACTCGTATGGTGACGCTGACTCTGGCCCAATGCCAGTCATGGACTGTGACTCTGTGGACCGTTCAGCTATGAGTGTGACTGACTCAAACCCTTATAACACTGACCGTTACGACCTCAGACGAGACGTCGCCCCAGAATTACGTCTGGTTGGTCGGCCAGCAGATGGACAAACTCTTACCATACTGACAGACTTGACCTGTAATAGGCAAGGGTTTGTTATGTCACGTATGTGTTAAAGATTGAAATTCAATGCACTTTTTACTGTTCAGAGTTATGGTACTATTTTTTTTACATACCTTGTGTTTACATTGTGTATCCTACTTTTGGTGGTACAGGTTTTGCTAAAGTTCAAATTTCCTTGCAGAGTCTTTCTGAGGTCTTTATCTCCTTATGTTTGCTGTGTGGTTCAGGTTTTGATAGGCCACCATTAAAAAGGGAGAGGGAAAAAAAAAATGATGAATGACGTTGCTAAAAACTATAAAATTGGGATATTACACTGTACTTATTCACCTGATATGTTTACTAGTTATTTCTCTGTTTTATTGTATACTCTGTTCATTGATATGTATATCAGTAGGCTGATCATTATGTCTTTCTCTGTGTGTAACGGCTAACTTTTCATCAAGTTCATGTATAACGAGGTGTTAAGCATAGCTTGGCTGCTTCTTCATCTGTGTACGGCTGAGGACAGCCTTGTTATTACCGGGGGGGAATATGTAACAGCCAGAGTACAGCAGAGCATTACCAGTTGATGCCACACGGTGGCGCCCCCTTTTTATTTTGTCACTGCGTATCACTTTTAACCCCAAGTCGACTTCCTTGACTCCAGTAATGTGGATGCTGGTGAAAGCTACAGACCCCGAACGTTCTGTCCGGTTATTATTTTGCCGAAGGTAATAGTTTATATGCCGTGAGACCTGGCTTGTACGGTCTGTATCTAAGAATAAATGTGAAATGTGGACATCCCTCCACTTTGTCTCCTGCCTTGCTATTTTCTTTCAGTACCGGAGTTGTACTAATAGCTTCGTGGCTTGGCTTCCCTCCTTCACCACGTTACACATTTCACTACCAAGGCTGACCTAACCCTTCTTTTGGCGGATTTTTTCGAATGTACGCACAAACAGACTGAGCTTTACGGTGGACGGAAAAGGCAATGAAATGTAAATAAAACTGTTGCGACTGTTTACATTGAAAAAAATGACATCCCAACATATATGCAATAATGGCAATATTATTACCCAATATATAATTTAATCATGACGATAAAATTCTGAGTGCCTTTTGCATCGAGCATTATG